>PVLC010005484.1:0-13183 GCA_004027655.1 Graphiurus murinus
AAGCCGGGCGTGGTGGCGCACGCTTGTAATCCCAGCATTTGGGAGGCTGAGACCAGAGGATCCGGGTTCGCAGCGAGCCTCAGCTGCTTAGTGAGGCACTCCGCAACTTCGTGAAACCCTGTTTCAAAATAAAGAATAAAAAATAGGGCTGGGGTGTAGCTCAGAGGTAGAATTCCCCTGAGTTCAATCCCTGGTACCACAAAAAAAAAAAAAAAAAAAAAAAAAAAAAAAAAAAAAAAAAAAAAAAAAAAAAAAAAAGAAAGAAAGAAAAAAAGAAATGAGTCAATGGTAAAACATTGCAGTAATGTTTGCATTTAATATTTTGGTACCAGTGGAAGCTTAATCAGTCAATGTTTAGCCAGTTCAGAAACTACTTTTAAGACAGGCCTCAGGACCATCTGCCACTCCTTTTCCTTAGTGTAAAAGCAGTCTTATATTAAAAACAGAATGAAATTAGAAAAGAGCATAACTACTGGATTCGCTGCCTGGAGCAATGAGTCCCAGAGCATTCTAGTATACCACCTTGGGTCTGTATGCCTCTTACTAGTGACTTAGGATAGTTGCTGGAAGGATCTTCACTTTTTTTTTTTTTTTTTGCAGTACTGGGGATTGAACCCCCAGCCCTATTTTTTATCCTTTATTTTGAAACAGGGTCTCACTAAGTTGCGAAGGGCCTCACTAGGTAGCTGAGGCTGGCCGCGAACCCGGATCCTCTGGTCTCAGCCTCCCAAATGCTGGGATTACAAACGTGTGCCACCACGCCTGGCTCTATCTTCATCTGTATCTATTCTGCGTAATTTTGGAGGTAGAGGGAGGACTGCCTGTTTGCTCTTAGGATGGCCATTCATTCAACAAAGCTTTCCGGAACAGCTACTAAATATAAGCCACAGTTGAAATGCACTTCAGAGCCTGCCTTCAGGAACTTACTGTCCTAAAGGGGTGCCGAACGAAGACCAAAAGCATGGGATGGGGGGCCAGAGGGAAACCAATGGGAGAGCAGGGGAGCGTGGAATGTAAAATCCTGCGGGCTGGGGAGGGTGAATGGGGACTTGGAGGAGGAGGTGGCTCAGCTCTGGCTCTTGGGGGGGTGTGCCTTGGAGAGGCCCGAGGGTGGGGCTGGTGGATGGTGGGAGGAGGGCTGTGGGTAGGAGTGCAGGAGCTGAGGCAGGAGCCCGGCGCATGCGCACTTTCAGCCATGCCGCGGCTGGTAGAGACCTGGAGAAGCAGAGTTGCCTCGTCCTTTTAGGGCATGGTCCTAGTCTGTGTTGTCTTTTCTCCTGACTAGTGACTTCTCTCTGCCCTGTAATTCCCTATGGAGAGGTAAACATTTTCACCTTGAGGAAATGTGTAGTATTCATAAGAAACCCTGCTGGCTGTTTTGCAATGCTAGGACTATTGCTTTTCTGCTAGTCTTGTTACTTCGAGTGAGTTGGGTTCACTGTGCTTAGTTTCCCTATCTGTAAAGTGGAGCTTTTACTTACTTGGGGAGTTACTGCGTTTAAATGAGATTACTTACATAGAGCACCTAGCTAGGTGCCTGGCATTTAGTGCATATGCAACAAAGTCCTTTGACTTGCCATAAGCAGCAGAGCATTTCATTAGACCCTTGTCCTGGATTAGAAATTGTGTAGAAGCTGGGCGTGGTGGCACATGCCTGTAATCCCAGTACTTGGGAGGCTGAGACTGGAGGATCTGAGTTCAAGGCCAGCCTCAGGTACTTAGTGAGGCTCTCCACAACTTAGAGAAACCCTGTTTCAAAATAAAGAATAAAAAATAGGGCTGGGGCTGTAGCTCAGAAGTAGAATGCTCCTGGATTCAATCCCCAGTACTGCAAAAAAGAAAGAAAGAAATCGTGTAGAACCTGGAAAAAGGTGGACGCATTCTAAGGATGGAGCCCTTCTAACTTCCCCCTCCGCTGAGTGTTCAGACTCAGTGCCAGAAGGCAGTCCTTGGAAGATCATTTTGTTTGCTGCCGAAGTGTTTATGACATAGTGAACCAAATGTGGTGTGACTAATCAGCAGAAAACTTGGATGTTGGCTTGGTTGGCGTGTAGATTCACTGGTCTGAGATATTAATTAAGTTCCTTGCAGTTGACGAATGAACTATAGAGCTTTCTGGTTGTAATAATACAGCCAGAGCCCACCACCATGTTCCCCAGAGCCCCCAGTGGGTGTGAGCCCACGGTGCTACACACTTAGTCCACAGCCAGCCTCGGTGTAGCTTTCGTTATCTCCAGAGTCTGGCATAATAAGCAAATGTCTGTTGAACTAGTTTGGACCATGCTGAACAGGTGCGATGTGTGAAGTCTCCTCTGTGCAGGGAGAACAGTTAATCACCAGGGAGAGCTCGGTGACGAGAGCCCTTTCAACAAGAAAAATCTATAGCTGCGATAGAACACACGTGGTGGTTCTCTTGGAGAGCAGAGAATCAACCGAAGAACTTTCAAAAGTGACCTTCTAAAACCGGGCGCGGTGGTGCACGCTTGTAATCCCAGTCCTTGGGAGGCTGAGACAGGAGGATCCGGGTTCACAGCCAGCCTCAGCTACTTAGTGAGGCCCTCCGCAACTTAGTGAGACCCTGTTTCAAACATAAAGAATAAGCCAGGCGTGGTGGCGCACTCATGTAATCCCAGCATTTGGGAGGTTGAGACTGGAGAATCCGGGTTCGAGGCCAGGCCGGTCTCAGCTACTTAGTGAGACATTCCGCAACTTAGTGAGACCCTGTTTCAAAATAAAGAATTAAAAATAGGGCTGGGGGTGTAGCTCGGAGGTAGAATGCCCCTGAGTTCAATCCCCAGTACTGAAAAAAAAAATCTGCAAAAAAAAAATAATAATAAAGAATAAAAAATAGGGCCAGGGGTGTGGCTCGCTGGTAGAATGCCCCTGTGTTCAATCCCCAGTATCACACACACACAAAAAAAACTGACCTTCAATACAGGAGTCCTGCATGCCAACTCACAGTCTAAACACAGGTGCCCAGAACACTCCTTAGACATGCTGACCAGACGCCTAGAGGTGAGAGCCAGGCAGGTGCGTTTTCTAAGACTCCACTGATGATTCCGACGCACCCCCTGAGGGCACACCCTTGGAAGCTCAGGGAGACCTGGGAGCCCTGGGGTGCAGTGGTGCTGACTGTGCTACTTCAGATAAGACGCTTAACTTCATGGGGCTTAGCTGTTACGGTTGGGGTCCAAAGTGTTGCCTAAAAGTTCGTGTGGTGAAGGCCTGGTCCCCAAGCGAGTGCTTGAAGGTGGGACCTTTGGAGAGTGATTGAATTACGAGGGCGCTGGCCCCACCCATGGATTCATAATTCAACAGGGTATCGGGAGATGGGGGACGCTTTAGAAGGTGGAACCTAGCTGGAGGAAGTGAGTCATTGGGGATGTGCTTTGTCCTCACCACTCCACTTCCTGGCCACCACCGTGAGGTGAGCAGCTCCTCTCCACCACCTGCTCTGCCTCACTGCAGGCCTAAAAGCAACAGAGCCAGCCGCGCAGGGATGGACACTTCTGGAACTGTCAGCCAAAATAAATCTTTCCTTCTTTAAGTTGTTTTTCTCAGGTATTTTGTCATAGTGACAAAATACTAGTGCATTAGTTTTCCACCTGAAAAAGAGAGATTTTATTTCCAGAGATGTGGTTTAAAGAGAATGAGAGTGGCTGTGTTTGAGCTTTGGAAAGTCAAGAACAGAGCCGGGCGTGATGGCGCACACTTGTAATCCCAGCACTTGGGAGGCTGAGACCAGAGGATCCGGGTTCGCAGCCAGCCTCAGCTACTTAGTGAGGCCCTCCGCAACTTAGTGAGACCCGGTTTCAAAATAAAGAATAAAAAATAGGGCTGGGAGTATAGCTCAGAGGTAGAATGCCCCCGGGTTCAATCCCCAGTACCACAAAAAAAAAAAAAGTCAAGAACATTGGAAAATGAAAGGTGCTATTATTATATATGCTTCTGAATTCAGCTGGCATCTCCTAAGGTGCATTGGACCTGGGCCTGTTAAATGTGTGGCATTTGGTCTAGAACTCACGCTGGCTGCCGGTCTTGGATTTGGTACCTCAGGTGCTATTTGCTTGGACCTCGGGAGTTTTTTTTGTTCTCGTTTACAAGCAAGAGGAACGGCTTCCGCTGCAGCCAGCCTGTTGAGCCTGCCAGATGCCAGGATTGGTCTCACGCACATTCTTTGAGATAAGCCCACCCTCCATCTTCAGGGCAAGTGATGGGAAAAAGACCACTGCTTTGACTCGTTAAGGAAACCCTGGGGAAAACACGAAGACGTGGAGATCGTTCATCTTGGAAGACCAGCTCTTGGCCAAGAGCTCACAGGCCGCAGACAGGAGCCAGGAGCAGGAGGCTGGGTGCCCTCTTGTAGGCTCCCATGCCTGGTGTTTCAGAAGCTGCTGCTGCTCCCTTGTTCGTTTTTCACTGGATTTGGTAGGTTGGACAGTGGTGTGTTTCATGGAGCTAGAACCTTCTTGAGGGAGGTGAGCAGATGGCGGGTGAGGTGTGTGATGGGATATATTTTTATGAGCAGGACCACAAAACAAATTTACTTAAAGAAGTGTTTGTCCTCAGCAGTGAAATTCTTTTTCTTGGAAAGAGGAAACATTCCTAGTCAATAGACCTGGAGCACTTCCAAAGCCTAGAATGAAGGCCATATACTTTTATTATAATTAGGAGGCTGAGACAGGAGGATCACAGATTGGAGGCCACTTAGGAACTTAGTGATACCCCATTTCAAAATAAGGAAATAAAATAATGCTAGGGGTGTAGCTCAGAGGTAGAGTGGCCCTGGGTTCAACTCCCAGTACCATAAAGAGGGGGAGGGGAGGAGAGAGAAAAGAGAGCAGAGAGCAGAAAGGTGGTACTTCGGGGAGGATCCTTTAGCAAGTTGTAAAGAACTCTGTCCACTGCCAGTACGGCTTCTTGCCACACGAAGCTCTCTGTGGTCTGGCTGCCCTTTCTCTTGAAGCTAAGTGGTAAAGCCAGAATTTGGACCTAAGTCTTCTAACTGAAAAAGAAATCAGTGTTTGTTTTTATCATTCCATAGCTGCCCCTGCCCTAATTTTGTAAAGCAGACAATCTGTCAGGCTTAGCCTTTGCTTTTTATAATGTTTTGTTGAAAAGATGGACTTCTCACACTTATTGACCCTTGGCTGTGGTCAGCGTGACCTGCTGGGCCCTTTGAATGCATAAACACATGCACCTCTGTCCTCCTGAAAACCCAATCGGATAGCTGCTGTGATGTTCATGGCCACCTTGCAGATGAAGAAATTGAGACGTGCACTGATTTAATAACTTGTTCGGCATCACACTGATCTGCCGTTTGAACCCACGGCCATCTGACTTAGGAACCTGCTGTCTTAGCCCTTTCCAGAGGCTTTGGAGGGAAATGTTCTGTGGCCAGTTTAGGAAGAACCGCACCTCCTCCCCCTACAAAAGACAGTGCGTATGAGCATGAAGGTTCTCAGAGTCAGAGGTCTTACGGGAGAGTTTACCTCCTGGGTCTCCCCAAGAAGAAACCTGGGGAAGGTCTCATATATTTTATGAAAGAACCTTTTGTTGGCCTAACACTTAATTTTTGTTTTAATTTTTGGTGGTACTAGGGATGGAATTCAGGGGCCTTCTACCTCTAGGCTATACCCCCAGACATAGTTTACTTTTTATTTGGAAACCGTCTTACTAAGTTACTGAGACTGGTTTCAAACCCGTAATCCTCCTATCTCAGCCTCCCAAATAACTGGGATTACAAGCAGGTGCCACCATGCCCAGCTCTAACACTTAATTTTGAAGTTTATACTCTGTAGAGGATTGCTGTAGTAAAAGAAGAGTCTGGGCCTGGGAATTTAAAAAGTGGGGGGAAATCCCAGTACTTGGGAGGCTGAGACTGGAGGATCTCAGGTTCGCAGCCAGCCTCAGCAACTTGTGAGTCCCTCCGCAACTTAGTGAGACCCTGTTTCAAAATAAAGAATAAAATCGGGCTGGGGTGTAGAATGCCCTTGGATTCAATCCCAGTACCACAAAAAAAGGAGGGGGAGTGGAGGGAGGAGATCTTTAGGTCAAAATGCATAAATGCTAAAAGATAAAAGAGCATCAGATAAATGTCACTTGAATGTGAGTTCAGACTCTTCCTCTTATAGGTTGTATAATCTAGGTAAATCATTTATTTCTTTTTTGGAGGGATTGTAAATCATTTTATTTTTACCTTACCTGTAAAATGGGGTTGTTGTGAGGAAAAGTATGATTGTATCTGTGGAAATTATTTATGAACAGAAAAGCTCAAAGTTGTCACTTTTTAAAATTGTTATTTACCAGAGACTTTGGAGGGAAATGTTCTGTGGCCAGTTTAGGAAGAACTACACCTCCTCCGCTTACAAAAGACAGTGCGTATTTACCAAGTTCATTTCTGTCCTAGTTGATCCAGCTCTACAGGGTCTACTAGCTGTTAGGACAACTAGCAGCTGAATGCTGCATTTCGGTTTCCGTGTCTCTGGGTTCTATAACTGGTATCTTAGAACTATTGGGGTTGGGGTTAGGGATAGAGGCCTCTCGTATGATAGCCAGGTACTCAACACTGAGCTATGTCCCTAGGCTGCTGGAGTTAAATTTTTTTTTTTTTTTTTTTTTTTTGCAGTGCTGGGGATTGAACTCAGGGGCATTCTACCTCAGAGCCATACCCCCAACCCTATTTTTTATTCTTTATTTTGAAACCGGGTCTCGCTAAGTTGCAGAGTGCCTCACTAGGTAGCTGAGGCTGGCCGCGAACCCGGATCCTCCGGTCTCAGCCTCCCGAATGCTGCGCCACCACGCCCGGCTGAGTTAAAATATTTTAAATGAGACTTTGCTCTTTGAATTTTATTTCTAGATTTTGGTTTGCTGGTTTTATATTTTTGGAGCTTAATGAAACCACTCAGTTGGAAAATCGGAAATCATGTGTGTCTCGTTCATTTTATTGCACCCCCCCCCTTTGGATTGCAAGGGCAGTTTAGTTTGTGTTTTTCTGACACATCCCTGGCAGGAAGAAAGTTTTTATGCAGTTCCAAAATGGTAAATTTCATTCAACAGTGTGTATATTGTTTGTTTTTTCTTCTTCTTCTCATTCCCTCAAATGTGGCCATCTGTTTTTTTCTTTTCTTTTTTTTTTTTTTTTTTTTTTTGCGGTACTGGGGATTGAACTCAGGGGCATTCTACCTCCGAGCTACACCCCCAGCCCTATTTTTTATTCTTTATTTTGAAACCGAGTCTCGCTAAGTTGCGGAGTGCCTCACTGGGTAGCTGAGGCTGGCCTCGAACCCGGATCCTCCGGTCTCAGCCTCCCGAATGCTGGGATTACAAGCATGCACCACCACGCCCAGCTGTTTTTTTCTTTCTTTCTTAAAGAATTTCTAATGTATCACCCTATTGATGTCGCTACTCAGGATGTTTCCATGATAAAGTCTAGCTTTTATCAAGGACTGTCAGAAAGAGAAACTTGCGGCTGTTTTACATTCCAGTGCAGTTTTTACTAACAGAGAGAGTGCTAAGGTGCGCACGCACATTACTCCCCCTCTTTAATTAAGTAATCTGATTTTAGCACATGGCCAAAGAGACAGATAGGAGTTTGGGATTATTCCAGTATGTGAGGTAATGTACAAAGGAAACATTTTAAAGACAGTTAGATCATTTTTAGCATACCTATTTCTCTGTTGGAATAGCATTGTTATTTCTAGAAACAGACTGTTTTACCAGCAGCTGGATGGGACGGGAGGAGCTGGGCAGAAGGAGCACTAGTGTCCTCCAGTCCACAGTAACCCGGCCTCATCCTGTGGGCGTCACCCCTCCCTAGAGGTGGGCACGCCCTCCCCTGACGCTGGTGACCAGGTTAGCGGCAGCTTTGTCATCTGGGAAGCCCCTAGGGGAGAGATGCTGGTTTTTTCTGGGCTTAAAAGCTTTCAGAGGTCATTGGCCGCCTTCCTTCCACCATGTAGTGGTAAGTCTGTGGCAGGGAAGCCAGCAGAGCGGGGCGGGGGAACTCAACAGCAGCCAGGAGACCGACTTGGGGCGTCGCTGGCTGTGTGTGCCCAGGCAGGTGCCCTGCTGGAAAGCCCCGGCTTTCCAGCCTGTGCACAGCTCAATGAGATTGACGAGATTGACTCTGGTGTGTTAAAATAGGTTGGAAATCATAGCTAGAGCTTCCGTATATGTTAGGGTTGTAATTGCCACATAATTGCATTATATATTACATACTATATTTAAGTTGTTATAGGTGTTCCATATCTGGGGGGTGGGGCAAAATGGGTTAAGCTAGTTTTTTTTGGTTTTTTTTTTTTGGCAGTACTGGGATTGAACCCAGGGGCATTCTACCTCTGAGCTACACCCCGGTCCTATTTTTTATTCTTTATTTTGAAGCAGGGTCTCACTAAGTTGTGGAGGGCCTCACTAAGTAGCTGAGGCTGGGCGCGAATCCGAATCCTCCAGTCTCAGCCTCCCAAGTACTGGGATTATAAGCGTGTGCCACCATGCCTGGCTGGTTAAACTAGTCTTATCCATGAACTTTTTTTTTGGTACTGTGAGAACTAGCAAATTTTTTCTTTTTTTTTGCTTGTCAGAATCTGTCACTTATAATGTAGAGAACCCTGAACTGTAAGAGAAATAAAAAAACAGACTAAAACTTGTACCATTTTTACCTCCAAAGGAGGTCACCATTACAGTCATCTTCAAAATTTTCAGACCACCGTTGCAGTTTTACCTTCTGTCTAGGACTCTGGCCCTCTAGGTCACTGGTATGGACAGAACTGTGTCCCCCCAAATTCACAGATTGAAGTCCTAACCCCCAGTGTGACTGTCCTTAGATACAGGGCCTTCAAGGAGATAATTAAGGTGTAACGAGGTCATAAGGGTGGAGCCCTAGTCTAACAGGACTAGTGTCCGTATGAGAAGAGAGGGGGGCATCAGGACGCTTTCGCAGAGCAAAAAGGCCATTTGAGGACACAGAGAGAAGATGGCCGTCTGCATGCTAAGGAGAAAGGCTTTCAGAGAAAGCTACCACGGCCCTCACGCCACATCTGCAAGGTGCAATACTAATAGAGAGCTACAGGACACAGATCTCCTTCTGGCCTTCCAAACAGCGGCCCCTGCTTAGGGTTCAAGGCCTGCCTTCTCTGCCACTCCCTGTGATGGAAGCAGTCTTCCTTCTCTCATACTCTAGGAATACCCTGTACCTACCTGTTTCTCCACTTCCCACACTCTTTGGCTGCTACCTTCATGCGCCCCAGCGTCTACGTGACGAGCTGCTGGAGGAGCGTGGTTCATTTATTCCAGGCCTGGCTGGCACCCAACACACGTGCCAAGTCCTCAGTGGTGTTTTCAGAGTAAGTGTGCAAACAGGATACAGAACATGAGAACCTAGACAAACAAAAAGCTGCTTCAGGATTCCCCGGCTCAGATCTCCGTGAGTCACTTTTAGGGACACGGCATTCACTTTTTTTTTTTTTTTCTTGTGGTACTGGGGATTGAACCAGGGCCATTCTACCTCAGAGCTACACCCCCAGCCCTATTTTTTATTCTTTATTTTGAAACCGGGTCTCACTAAGTTGCGGAGTGCCTCACTAGGTAGCTGAGGCTAGCCGAGAACCCAGATCCTCCGGTCTCCGCCTCCCAAATGCTGGGATTACAAGCGTGTGCCACCACGCCCGGCTAGCATTAACTTTTTGTTTCCCTGAAGCAGATGTGTAAGGGACCCCTGTATTTCTGATGGGTAAAGGGAAGCAGTATTTACTGTGGCCCAGGTAGTGTAGATCCTGTAGGACTGCGTTTCCTCCATGAGAGATACAGATGGGAAGAGCTTCTGTTTGTTTAGCTATTAAGTACCAAGATCTGTATTTACAGAATATTATTTAATTAGCACCACACTCAGCTAGTTAGAAATTAATTACAGTTGAGAAAACAAACCTAAAAAGCGGTCAGAACTTGGTCAGCAGGCTAGCCGCAGAACCAGACCAGAAGTCAAGTCTACTGGTTCCCATTCTGTGACTTTTCTTCCCTTACCCTGTAATGAGAGGAGAGTGTGGACCAGGGACTGTCCATCCTGGGCAGGACGCTGCAGATGGAGAACCGGGGACAGCAGGAGAAACTGCCAGTGACTACATGTGTCAGTAGATTTTGTTTGTTTGTTTATTTCTTTTATTTTTTACGGCACTGGAGATTGAACCCAGGGACATTCTACTTCTGAGCTACACCCCCTATTTCTTATTCTTTATTTTGAAAGAGGGTCTCCCTAAGTTGCAGAGGGCCTCACTAAGTAGCTGAGGCTGGCCAGGAACTCGGATCCTCCTGTCTCAGCCTCCCAAGTACTGGGGTTACAAGCGTGCACTACCACGCCCAGCTTCCCAGCCCTGTTTTTTATTCTTTATTTATTTATTTATTTATTTATTTTTTGCGGTACTGGGAATTGAACTCAGGGGCATTCTACCTCTGAGCTACACCCCCAGCCCTATTTTTATTCTTTATTTTGAAACAGGGTCTCACTAAGTTGTGGAGTGCCTCACTAGGTAGCTGAGGCTGGCCGCGAACCCGGATCCTCCGGTCTCAGCCTCCCGAATGCTGGGATTACAAGCGTGCGCCACCACACCCAGCTAGATGTGTCAATTTAATAAAGCCCCACACTGGCCATGCTCTGTAGAATTAAGAGAAAAAGAAGAAATTAAGATCCAAAGAAGTCATATGAAACAGAAAGAATTGCTACGTATGGGCAAGGCAAATACGACAGACTTTAGACCAAGTGACCTACTGGCCTTGTCTGGATGGACTCAGCAGCTCTGCTGGGTTATGAATGCTTTGACCTACATCTCACAGAGCAGGCGCCGTGGCCCAGGCTGGCAGCCAGGACCGACCGCACCTCTGTTGTTCTTAATGCCCATGGACCACGAGGTTGCTGTCATGCCCTCCTGAGCCGGGACAGGCCCTGCCTACATTGCACTCGTGCCTGTGCCTCCTTAAACCATTTTCTTTTTAATAAACTAGTTTTATTAGTGGGAAAATTAAAAACTACTCATAATAAATGCCCAAACAGAATAAACTTCATTGAGGTTCCTAAACTCTCGACAGAGACCACAGCTGGGGCGACTAGCTACGTGGAATGGGCTGGGCATAGCCTGGGCTGTGTGCCCTGGGTTTCCGTGTGTGTGTGTGTGTGTGTGTGTGTGTGTGTGTGTTGCTGTAAAGAGAAAGCACAGCTTTGATTACTGACAGGGATTCGAAATGCGGTGGCAAGTTTATTGGTTATTTTTATGACTTCCTCTTTCTATATGCTGCCTCTCCTGAAGCAGATACGTTCCTCGAGAGAGAGCAGGGACTGTGTCCTTCTCAGTCATGCCCAAGGCACAGGACTGGCTCCTGCGGATAACAGTTCTGAAAAGGAAATACAGGTATTAACCAGAGCACTAATAAGCATGAGTCTGAAAGTGGGCAAGGGGTGGCTTTAGAAAGAACATTGAAGCCGGACGTGGTGGCACACACTTGTAATCCCAGCATTTGGGAGGCTGAGACTGGAGGATCCGGGTTCGAGGCTAGCCTCAGCTACCTAGTGAGGCACTCCGCAACTTAGGGAGACTCGGTTTCAAAATAAAGAATAAAAAATGGGGCTGGGGGTATAGCTCGGAGGTAGAATGCCCCTGAGTTCAATCCCCAGTACCGCCAAAAAAAAAAAAAAAGAATAAAAAATAGGGGTGGGGGTATAGCTCAGAGGTAGAATGCCCCTGAGTTCAATCCCCAGTACCGAAAAAAAAAAAAAAAGAAAGAAAGAACATTGAAGCTTTTCAAAGTTACGTCACAGGATAGCGACTGCACAGATGCTAAACATTTCTTAAATGCCGTTCTTCATCTATACCTACTTCATAGTTTCTGTTTTTCTAGCTTTTCCATGGTGGGTTCCTCCAGTCTCAGCCTCCCAAATGCTGGGATTAAACCGTGTGCCACCACACCCGACTCTAGATGAAGATTTTCTGATTTAAACAATCCTCATTAGGCTTCTTACAACAAAACTTCAAATCAAGTTAATAACTTGAATGCACAATATGGCTAAAATAACTACATTTACTAAGATGTCAAATCAACCACATGTAAGAAATTTCCAAATAAACAGCACAGCGAGGCCTCTCCTGCACTGGTGGAGTTACAGTGAGCTGCGCGCTGGTCTGGAGTCCCTGGCTTCTGTCCCCTGTGTCTTGTTTCTTGGCGCTTGAAGACACCCGACAAATGGGTCAGTGCACAGCAATTGTGCTGCTAATACTCTGCTGTCTTACTACGAATTCTTACACACTCCTTTTCTTCTGCATTCCCTTTCCCCATTTTATTTATTTTATTTATTTATTTATTTATTTATTTATTTATTTATTTATTTATTTATTTATTTATTTATTTATTTTGTGGTACCGGAGATTGAACTCAGGGGCATTCTACCTCCAAGCTACACCCCCAGCCCTATTTTTTATTCTTTATTTCGAAACCGGGTCTCACTAAGTTGCGGAGTGCCTCACTAGGTAGCTGAGGCTGGCCACGAACCCGGATCCTCCGGTTTCAGCCTCCCAAATGCTGGGATTACAAGCATGCGCCACCATGCCCGGCTCCCTTTCCCCATTTTTAATGTACTATTTTTATTTTTATTTATTTGTTTTTGAGACAAGGTCTTGCTAAGTTGCCCAGACTGGCCTCAACCTTGTGACCCTCCTGCCTTAGTCTCTCCAGTATCTGGGCTCACAGGCACGCACCACCACCCGGCACTTTTTTTTTTTTTTTTAATCCTTTTAACATTGTAGTGCTCTCTTCCCTCTTGTGTTCTTCCTTCTCGTTCATTTTCCACTGTGCAGTCCCTTGCTGGCCCTGCAGCCTCTCCCTCTGGGCTCAGATTTCAGCCTTTTTCTTTCAAATGAGCATGATACCCTAGTGGTGGAAGAACAAATGAAATAGTGCCAATGATACACAGACTTCCTGGCCTGGTTATGTTTATGTTTAATACATGGACTGCAGACAGATGTTTAGAAACAGTTGCATTCTTTTTTTTTTTTGGCGGTACTAGGGATTGAACGCAGGGGCATTCTACCTCCGAGCTACACCCCCAGCCCTATTTTTTATTCTTTATTTTGAAACCAAGTCTCACTAAGTTGCAGAGTGCCTCACTAGGTAGCTGAGGCTGGCCGCGAACCCAGATCCT
>PVLC010005484.1:13283-52475 GCA_004027655.1 Graphiurus murinus
TCTACATTATCAGCCTGTAGATGTCTTTCACTCTGGGGTTACATGTCCACCGTGTGTGTGTGTGTGTGTGTGTGTGTGTGTGTGTGTGTGTGTGTGTGTGTGCTGGAGATTGAACCCAGGGGCTCCTATCTCTGAGTTACACCCCTGCCCTATTTTATTTTTTATTTTGAAACAGGGTCTCGCTAAGTCTCTGAGAGCCTCTCTAGGTTGCTGAGGCTGACCTGGAATCTGTGCTCCTCCTGTCTTATCCTCCCAGGTACTGGGATTACAGGTGTGCAGCACCACACCCAGCAAACGCCCACCACTCCGTATGATCATTAACTTTCCAGAATAGTTTGGAGAATTAATATAATGTATCTGAAAGAATTTGGTAAGCTGTTTGTTTGCAGAAGAAGGCAGAATGTTGGCAGAGAGAGGGATGAGGCAGACTTCTCTGACGTACAAACACTAGAGTCTAAGTCGCCTGCTGTTTGCTAGTTGACTGACCTTGAGCCACTTGCTGAGCTTCATATTTAACATAGAATTAATAATAATAGAATATTATAATAGAATAATAATAATGAGATGTTAAGAACCCAACACATAGTAGGTGCCCAGGAAGTGTGTTTCTTTCTTTCTTTTTTTTTTTTTTTGCAGTACTGGGGATTGAACTCAGGGGCGTTCTACCTCCGAGCTATACCCCCAGCCCTATTTTTTATTCTTTATTTTGAAACAGGGTCTCACTAAGTTGCGGAGTACCTCACTAGGTAGCTGAGGCTGGCCGCGAACCAGGATCCTCCAGTCTCAGCCTCCCGAATGCTGGGATTACAAGCGTGCGCCACCACGCCCGGCTCCCAGGAAGTGTGTTTCTAAAGAGGTTATTATCAGACTTATAGCCTGGGTATTGCCAAGTGGATTTTACCACAGACTCAGACCCCATAAATTAGTATATTTTCCTATTTGTGTGCGTGTGTGTGTGCGCATGTGCGTGCACGCATGTGCCAAACTTAAGAGGTTCCTGTTTGAAAGCTTTGCCTTTGATTTGCAGAACAAAACATCTAAGGTGGAAATTAATCATTAGTGGAGAACAGAAAATAGTGAATAGTGATGTCATTTTCTAGAGCATGCGGTCTAATAGAAACCCAACACATGCTGCAAATGGGAACTACGCTACATGTGGAAGCTTAAATATTTAATAGCAGTATTAACAAAAGTTTTGTTTTAATCAAGTTAACTTAATATATTTAAACAATTGCATCCAAAATATTATAATTTTAACACATAATCAACATGATTCATTACATTACTGTTTTTTTCTAGCACTGGGGATGGAACCCAGTGACATTCTACCTTTGAGCTACCCCCCAGCCCTATTTTTTATTTTGAAACAGGGTCTCACTAAGTTGCAGAGGGCCTCACTAAGTTGCTGAGGCTGACCACGAGCCTGTGATCCTCCTATCTCAGCTCCCAAGTACTGGGATTACAAGCGTGCACCACCATGCCCGACTCATTAGATTACTTTCTTGTACCAAGTCTTTGATGTATTTTTACACTAACATCACTTCTCGGTTCAGAGTGGCCACGTTTCAGGTGCTCAGTAGTCACATGTTATTTGAGGCTACAAAATTGGACATCCTAGCCCGGTGTGGTGGCGCACACTTGTCATCCCAGCATTTGGGAGGCTGAGACTGGAGGATCCGGGTTCTCGGCCAGCCTCAGCTACCTAGTGAGGCACTCCGCAACTTAGCGAGACCCGGTTTCAAAATAAAGAATAAAAAATAGGGCTGGGGGTATAGCTCGGAGGTAGACTGGCCCTGAGTTCAATCCCCAGTACAAAAAAAAAAAAAAAAAAAAAAAAATTCGACATCCTGATAGAAAGTAACCAAGACTCTCTCATGCACTGATGATTCAGCAAAGAGATTTAGAAGTGCCAGGCCAAATAGAATTTCCAGACTTACATGGTTTTCTTTGCTGTGCTAGATTTGCACTAATATCTACATATCTGCCGTTTCATGATACTGTGAGTTGCTCCTGGCGAGAACACCATGCAGGTGCTGCCCCCCTCCCTCGTCCGTGGACTTCACGCCCTCTGTCCAGGGAACAGCTGTGGCGGTGCTTTAGTAGCATTTGATGAGTTCAAGCTGTTTATATGCTTTCCCTCCCACCCCGTTTGCAGGGAAAGGACCCTTTTTAGAGGTCAGGAGCTACACTGATAAATTATTATAGTTGTTAACACAATGTCCTGAAAAAAATATATAACATGCTTAAACCACAACCTTGCATAAGATTTTGGCGTTTTATAGCTCCCTGAAGCCCATCTGGGCATCCCAGCTTAGGAAGCCCTTGTTCTGTAACAGTGTAACACAGTATGTGTCCTGTGTGCCCATTGTGGAGACAGGGGTCTGGGGGACTCACCGCACACATGAGTGTGCCTGGAATAGTTGTGAAAGAACATCCAGGAGGCTAGGGACAGTAGTTGCCTCAAGGGAACTAAAATAGGAAGGAGATATTTTACTCCTGCTCTCTTTAACTATTTTAGTTTTTCATGACATGCAGCATTTGCTAAATAGAGGTTTTGGCTTAAACACACAACATCACCAACAACAAACGCTTGCCCCAGAATTCCATGTTAAAACTATCCAGAAAGCTTCAACCAAAGGCTGCAGGAAAACAAACATGGGCTGAGCACTGTCTGCTGGGGCTAGAGGAGACAGATGAGTACGATTAGGTGTCTGCCCTCTGAGAGCCCCCAGTATAAAGTCACACCCTTGTAATTAGAGTGACCCTGGTAGTGCCACAGACCCGTGTGGGTGCATGTGGGTGTCCAGTGCCCAGGCCCGGCCTTCCCGCAGAAGACCAAGCCCAAATGGCATCCACACATGTCAGCAGGAATTAGCCGAGGCAGGGACCAGCCTTGCCACCTGCCCGAGCAGACCGTGAGAAAGCGTGGAGTGTGCCAAGGGCTGAGGCGGGTCTGTGCGGCAGGGGGCGGCCCAGGGGTATCCATACCACTTTCCCGCTGGGGGTGGGTCTTCACAGAGTTGCCTATGGACAAATAACATTGTCTGGATTACTCCAGAACTATGGGAAGGTGAACTTGACAGAGATACAGTTTGTGCCAAGAAAGTCTTTTAGGAAGCTGTCGGATTAGTCCAGCTGAGGTTTAACCTGGACCCAGAACTTGGCAATCAGTTGGATCTTGACAGTGAATGACAGGGAAGACATTTCCAGATTGCCTGCCAAATAAATTAAAGCAGATACTGCTGGTGGGAGAGGTAGGCACAGAGACGAAAGAGGAAGTAGCCAATTACGGCCAGCATGCCGAGTGCGGTCCCAGGGCTGGTGAGCCTCGGTTGGCGCGGTGCAAGCCGTTGGTGGACTCTGCATGGTGACAGGCATAGCTAACCAATGACAGGGAAGGACAGCCCGCAAGCCCACGGAGGGAGAGGGCTAGAAGTGGTCTTAGTTTGGTCAGCCTGGAGGCAGGAGCCAGCAGGAGGAGGCTCTGAGGTCACACGTGAGGGCCTCTCTTCACTCTTTTTATAGGAACAGAGGCCCAGAAAGCCCTAGAAGATTACTAGGAAAGGCAGGACTGTCAGCCCCAAGTCTCAGGACCCATAGGTTCAGTTCCCTCCTTTGGATCACAAAGCAAGTGTCTCCTAAGTTTGAGATTTTATGGCAAACGCCAGTGCATGGGATTGGCCTGGCACTCTTCCTCTTGGTAGGGTGGGAAGCACCCAGCAATAAAGTCCTGACAGTTGCTGTCCCAAAGACCAGGCCATGAAAGATCTTTGTTAAATAAGAATTGCCTTTCACATTTGCACTTGCTTTATAGTATCCCCTGGCTTCTAGGTCCCCTCTCTCCATGTCGGTCCTATGACAGAACAAGGACAGGCGATGGAACGGGCCCTGGGCAGCAAAGTGAAGAGACCGGCCGGAGTCCCGTGCGCATGGGCTTGCATCCAGGCAAGCTGGCCCCGCCGTCGGCTGTTTCACCATAGCGCCATGTAGCGCTTCCCCTGAGTCAGCCGCCTCCACCCACAGAGCTTTGGGAGAGGATTGAAATGCAGACCTGCCCGAGTTTGCTCAGTTTGCTGGCGGAGCAGCCCTGTAAACAGACAAGAAGCACATCACACTGGGCTGATGGGAGGTCGAGGGGGGAAGGAGGGAATCCAGTGCCGTGTGTGTCTCTCCCTGCAAATTCCCCCTCTAGGGTCCACAGGAATGTTTCTTCTGAGTCAGTTTGGGCAGGAGCATGATTGAGGACAGATTTCCTGGCAGTAAACTCAAGGTTAGAAAGGAAACCAAGAGCCGGGCGTGGTGGTGCACGCTTGTAATCCCAGTACTTGGGAGGCTGAGACCAGAGGATCCGGGTTCAAAGCCTGCCTCAGCTACTTAGTGAAGTTCTCAGACCTGTTTCAAAATAAAGAATAAAAATAGGACTGGGGTGTAGCTTGGAGGTAGAATGCCCCTGGGCTCAATCCCCAGTACCGCCAAAAAAAAAAAAAAAAAAAAAAAGAAAGACGGAGATGAAAAGCATTGGAGGAACCTCAGATGCTTAACCGCGTAACCAAAGAAAAGAAGCCAGCCTGAAAGGGCGGCGGCGTGCTGGCAGGCTGATCGCATCTGCGTGCCATTCTGGAAGCGGCGGTGTGTATGGAGACCATAATCAGTGGGCGCCAGGGGTTCGGGCGAGGGATGAGTTAGGCGCAGCATGGAGGCTTTTTTTTTTTTTTTTTTTTTAGTGATTTTATTGTTTTTAGAACAATTTTAGGTTCATAGCAAAATTGAGAAACACAGCCTTCCCCATTGCCAACATCCCACCCAACACCAAAGTGGTACGTTTGTTATAATTGACGAATCTACGTGGACACGTACGTCCTAATCACCCAAATCGACGCTTTGCTCGGCGCTGTACACCTTACTGTCTGTGGGTTTGGACAAAGGTGTAATGACACATATCCTTCATTACAGTGGGGACAGAGGTGTGTGGGAAATCTCTACATTCCTCTGTTTTGTTATGAACCTAAAACTGCTCTAAGAGGAAAAGTCTTTAAAAAGAGAGAGAGGTTGGGTGGGAAAGGAAGACTAAATGCCATGCGAGGAGCTAGAGTGTATGAACTCTGCCGCTCGAGCAAATGGAGACGCTGCGTCTTGTCGCTGATGGGTGACTTCAAGGCCAGTGGCTTGCAGAGGTCATTCCTGAACTGCGGGGTGGGTGGCCATCCAGAGGAGGCAGCGCTCAGAGGATTTGCTCTAAGTATAGAAAGAGTCGAGTACCAAGTGTCAAAAATAAATATACAAGCCGGGTGTGGTGGTGCACGCTTGTAATCCCAGTACTTGGGAGGCTGAGCCAGGAGGATTGCAGGTTCAAGGACAGCTTCAGCAAGTTGTGAGACTCCCATCAGCCTAGTGAGACCATGTTTCCAAATAAGAATAAAATCAGGCTGGGGGTGTAGCTCAGAGGTAGAATGCCTCTGGGCTCCATCCCCAGTACCACTGGGGGGTGGGGGAAATAGAGCCGGGCGTGGTGGCGCACACTTGTAATCCCAGCATTTGGAAGGCTAAGACTGGAGGATCCAGGTTCAAGGCCAGCCTCAGCTACCTAGTGAGACCCTCTGCAACTTAGTGAGACCCTGTTTCAAAATAAAAGAATAAAAAATAGGGCTAGGGGTATAGCTCGGAGGCAGAACACCCCTGAGTTCAATCCCCAGTACCGCAAATAAATAAATAAACAAACAAACAAACAAATTCCTAGGTCGCAGGCCAGGGTGGTAGGATTAAAAACTTCACTAAAACCATGCCCTTTCATTGATTAGCTGGATTCAGACTGGTTGAATTGAAGTGGAGTTCAGTGGAAGTTGGAGTCCTGCAAATAAGGAAATAACTACCAGGAGGTGGCAGTCTCTTACAGGATACAACACAGGGTTGTATGGACTCTAATTCCATCTCTCCACTAAAAAGTTCAGGTTGCAATATAAGATAAGAAGACCAGAGTTTTAGGGATATCTTTGACTGACTTGGTGATGGGGAAAAATGTAACTCTTGCAAATGCTGACACTTCATGGTAGCCAGGCGCAGTGCCATCTTCTGTATCGTTGCTCTTGACACCAGTGAGTTCTTTAGCCGAATCCCTGTGCGGGAGTAAATTGGCATCCGTGTACAGGGCTGTTAACATTATTAATAAAGAGAAGCATGCCCCGAGCTTCACTCTTCTCTGACAACTTCTACTTTTCAAGAATCTTTTCCACTCCTTGTTTTCTTTAGTCTTTGTAGCTGAACAGGAACAAAGAAGTGAGATTCAGGCTGTGAGGCAGAATCATTTCCGAGGCGGTGCTGGGGGCTCTCCGGGGCCTGCGAGGCCAGTCCCATCATTCCTGTGATGAGGAAAGCAAGGCTCCCATCTGGACAGTTTGCCGGAGGTCCTAGGGCAGGTTTCAGTGGTCTCCTGACTCCAGGCTCTGTCCGCAAGTGCTGCGGCTGCTGCCCTGGCCGCCTCGGCCCCTGTCCGCACATTCAGAGCATGCCTCATGAACATAAGTTAAATCGGTCATTACCAAAGTTGCGGTGAGCAGCAAATTTGGACCAAAAAAAAAAAAAAAAATTTTTTTTCAGTATTGGGGATTGAAGAGGGGCATTCCATCTCTAAGCTACACCCCTAGCCCTGTTTTTTATTTTGAAACAGAATCACACTAAGTTGCAGAGGGCCTCACTAAGTAGCTGAGGCTGGCCACTAACCTGCAATCCCCCCTGTCTCAGCCTCTCGAGTACTGGGATTACAAGCATGTGCCACCACGTCTAGCAGAACAAAATTTTTAAAGGGTAAAGTTTTTTGGGAAATGAATTCATTAGCACAATAAGTACATTTCAGCTGTACCAGCTGCCTTCCTAGTAACAGTTCTACTGGCCGCACTTGGAAGCAGTTCCCCTGGCCGCAGGAAACAGCAGCATTCTAACTAGAAGAGACCCCATCTCTTTTTTTTTTTTTTTTTGCAGTACTGGGAATTGAAATCAGAGGCATTCTACCTCTGAGCTATACCCCCAGCCCTGTTTTTTATTATTTATTTTGAAACAGGGTCTCACTAAGTTGCAGAGGGTCTCACTAAGTAGCTGAGGCTGGCTGTGAACCCGGATCCTCCAGTCTCAGTCTCCCAAATGCTGGGATTACAAGCGTGTGCTACCATGCCCGACTGGAGACTCCATCTCTAAAGCAGGGAGTGCTCTTAACTGTGATCTTGTGGTCCTCTCGTTGTGAGGAGGGGCAGGGATGCCTAGTGCTCCCGGGGTATCTGTTTGTGGTTAATCAGTGGAATGAATTATGAAAGGAATCAATGAATTCTTGGAATGCTCTGAGGCTAGGTGTGGGCACCGGTTGTTGTCTTGACAACCTCTTCCTCTGGCCATATCCTGGATCTCATGAAAGCCAGGTTTATTTCCAGCCTAATTAGAGCAGTAGGTCACCCAGAACAGCTAAGAGCAGAAATAAAATCTTCAGAAGACACCTGTTTGGTTTAGTTTGATGTTTTTCCCTTTTGTCATTGAATAAAAGTGTTGGAATTTCAAATGGTAGGACTCCTTTCTCTATAAGGGCCTCTGAGATAATGAGCTAGAAAGACTGAAAACTCAAAGGGTAAGGAAAAATCCAGGAGACAGTGCACGTAAGGAAACACTGATTTCCAAACTCAGTTTGGAAACCACTACTTTGAGACCTTGGGCAGATATCTAACTTTCACAAGACTTAATCTTTCCCTGAGGCAGTTAACACAAGGACAGAAACAGTCATTGGTTCAAAACACTTAGAGTTGTTGGGCCATCTTTGGCAGCTGTGCAAAATCAGAATTAAAGCAAGTCAGCCCATCCGGTCTCTTGCCTAAAGCAGATGTATGCTAGAGTTAAAATCAGTTCGCCAACATAGTTTTCCCCGTGGCTTTTTCTCTGACAGTAGGAAGCGCATCCTGCCCATCTCTGGATCCCAGTGTCCAGTGCTGGTCACCGCTCCTGGTCTTCTCCCGAAGGGTCAGGCAGGACTTCCTTTCTGACGAGTTCTACTCCATAGGTCCAGAGCGAGTGCCACATCTCCTCCTTTCACCATGCAGGCGGGCAGCCCGCTGTCCTCAGCAGTCTCTGTCTGTTACCATTTTCATCTCTGTCGTTATTCAAGTCACTCTCTAAGAACGCTTCCACATTGCCAGGGATGCAGCCTCTTCAATTGTGGTGTCAAGCCGGGCGTGGTGGTGCATGCTGGTAATCCTAGTACCTGGGAGGCTGAGACAGGAGGATCGCAGGCTCACAGCCAGCCTCAGCAATTTAGCAGAGCCCTTTACAACTTAGTGAGATCCTGTTTCAAAATAAAATAGGGCTGGGGTGTAGCTCAAAGGTTAGAATGTCCCTGAATTCAATCCCCTGTACCACACACACACACACACACGCACACACACACACACAAATAGAATCAGAAACTGGTCTCAGTATTCTATGTGTGGTCTAGACTAGAGAGAGACGGGGTTCTATACTTCATAGCCTAGATCACAAAATAAAAAAGTCAAGTCACTATTCTTCATTCAGATTCTGAGCTAGGTTTATGATGTGGCATGCATATGACACTACTAAGCTTGCCTTGCGTTTTTACAAGATAACGTATGGAGAAGTGAGAAACTGGAGCAGAGGGTACAAAGTCCAGAAATATGTCTAGATAGCTATGTTAATTGATGTTTGACAGAAGTGCAAAGGCAACTCCACAGAGAAAGTGTAGTCTTTTCAACAAATAATGATGAATAGGTTGGACATCAATATGCAAAAAGGAAGGAACTTTGACCTAAACTTCACATATTACGTGACAGTTAACCTCAAAATGCATCATAAGTCTAAATATAAAATTCAAAGCTATAAAATTTCTGGAAGAAAACTTGAGACAATTTCCATTACCTGGGATTTAGGCAAAGGGTTCTTAGGTAGGACAGCAAAAGTATTGAAGTTTCCCCACTGTGACCTATTAAAAACATTTTCCCCAGGGTTAACAATGTTTATCTCTGAAGAGAAAGGAGAGGATTTTTAATTTACCTCCTGTAATTTGAGTTTTGTAACTTGAAACATATATAACTTTAAAAGAAATGTCAACAGGGAACATCTAAGTGAGGAGGTAATGTTTCTCCACTTTAAAAAAAAAAAAAAAGTGTCTCTATTTTTAAAATATCTAAGTTAAGCCAGGCGTGGTAGTACACGCCTTTAATCCCAGGACTTGGAGGCTGACAGGAGGATTGCAGGTTTGAGGCCAACATGCTGTAACTTAGCAAGACCTGGTTTCAAAATAAAAAAATAAAAGGCGGAGGGCATAGCTCAGAAGTAGAATAGCCCTGGACTTAATCTCCAGCATCACACACAAACATTTAAATATCCATGATATATCTTTTTAAATCCTAGGGTATGGTGGAGCACACCTCTAAATCCCAGTACTTGGAGATTGAGACAGGAGGATCTCAGGTTCACAGCCAGCCTCAGCAACTTAATGAGGGGGCCAGCAACTTAGTGAGACCCTGTTTCAAAGTAGAAAATAAAATAGGGCTGAGGTAGCTCAGAGGTAGAATGCTTCTGGGTTCAATCCCCAGTACCGCACACACACAAAAGTCTTTACTAGGATTATAATTTTTAGTTATTACTTCATGTAGTGAAGCTGTAATATTCACATACATGCTCATGATTATTTTTCATAATACCTAGTAGTCCTCAGATTCCTTAATCATGTTTTTTTTCCCCCCTTAGGCTTCTGTTTGTTTGATTAAAATTGCTAACCAGGCTCTTTTTACTTATAATTGCCTTATAACTTTTCCATTCCTTTATTTTCCTTCTTGACATATCCTCTTGTTTTAACTACTTGTGTAGACTGAGTAACTCTGGCTCTTATTTTTTATTCAATCTAACAATTTCTATCCCTTGACCAGTGGTTTTAAAGTTTTCCTGGGAACACAAGGAAGTCAGTTCCCTGATTTCCCACTTCTGTTTATGTGCTATACTAATATTGATCTGTTTGGAAATTTGCTGGTTTTCTTTTCTCAGATTATCTTTCATAATCACTGCTCTTTCACTATATAGAAGAAAAAAAAAAAAATATATATATATATATATTACCTACCCTTTCTAAACTTATGCTGATTTATTGCCTCAGGATGTAATAACCTCAGCAAATCAATCAGGTGAGTAATTCCAGAATGCATTTGCCCTAAAGAAGAGTCATGAAAGCAAAGAAATGTTATATAAAAAATAACGCAGAGAATGTCTTATTCCATCCAGGCTACTAAATCATGGCATGACTCCTTGCCGTATCCATTTTGTGATCTGCTCTAAAATTAAGAACTCAGAAGTGATATGCTTTCCCTGTGATGTGTATAAGCATGTTTAAGTTGAAAAATTACATCAGACTAATTTGCCAGCAAGGTTTGACAGAACAAACAGGCTTTGCCAATTCAGTTTTAGGACAGATTTTTTTTTTTTAATTGAAAAAAGTTTAAGCCAGGTACATGCCTGTAATCCCAGTACTGGGGAGGCCAAGACAGGAGGATTGAAGGTTTGAGGACAGTCTCAGCAACCTGGCAAGACCTTGTTTCAAAACAAAAAATCAAAAGGGCGAGGGTATAGCTCTGAGGTAGCATGCTTCTGGGTTCCTTCCCCAGTATTCCAAAAAGAAGAAGAATAAGAAGAGGAAGAGGAGGAGGAGGAAGAGGAAGAGGAGGAGGAGGAAGCAGTTTAACTTTGCATGTTAAGTTGCATTTATAGAGTTAACATATTTAATGCACGCAATATATACTGCTTTGTGATATTACTTTCTTTGCAACCATTTACACTTACCTTGGAAAATTGTAGCTGTCACCTTAAAATCTATCTGTGGTATTTTGTTATGGTAGCCCATGGAGCCTGATACATATACCTTCTAAAGTACTTAGAAAACCTGTATTCTCCCTACATGGCCCTACGCATCATACGTCCCTAGACGTGAGTAAACAGTCAGCGCTTCTGTCAGTGAGCCAGGCTTGGTGGTGAGTGCCGGTAGTCCCAGCTACTTGGGAAGCTGAGGCAGGAGTACCACGTGAACCCAGGAGTTTGAGGCCAGTTCGGGCAGCATCGCTAAAACTATCTCCAAAAAAAAAAAAAATTACATTTTCTTTCAATGGCATTGACCTCTCCACATCACCACTTAGTCATTTTTATAAAGTAAGACTTGGGCAAAGATCACCCTTACTACCAGCCTGGAATGTCCACTAATCTATGTTTGCTTTCTATAAATGTGTCTATTCTGGATATTTTTTGCTGATGCAATAACATAGTATGCAGCCTTTCGTGTCAGGGTTGTCACTTACCATGTTTTCCAAGTTTCATCCATGTTACAGCATCTACCAGTACCTCATCCCTTTTTTACGGGTGAATAGTATGCCTAAAAATATACTTATTCCCTCCCCCACGTTTAAATGATAGTTTATACCTAAGTATGAAATGAAGTGTAGGGTTCAAAGTTCTTTGCCTGCAGCATTCTGAAGACACCCTGCCCTTGATTTTACTGCAGCTAGGGTGTAGAAGTCTGATCTGATTTTTGTTCTTTTGTAGATGATTTAACTTGGAAAATGTTTGAAATTTTCTGTCTTCAATGTTCTTAAATATTATTATAATCTGGTGTGTGTATGTGTGTGTGCGCACATACTTATGGTTTTTTCCTATCATTTCTCTTTTTACCTTGTTAGCCTGAGCTCTTACGTTGTTCTTGAATTCTGCAAAATTCTCTGTTATTATTTCTCTAAATATTTTATCATTCTTTTTCCCTCCTTCTGAGGTGCCTCTTGCAAAAAAATTGATCCTTGAGCCGGGCATGGTGGCGCACGCTTGTAATCCCAGCATTTGGGAGGCTGAGACCGGAGGATCTGGGTTCGAGGCTAGCCTCAGCTACCTAGTGAGGCACTCCACAACTTAGTGAGACTCGGTTTCAAAATAAACAATAAAAAATAGGGCTGGGGGTGTAGATCGGAGGTAGAATGCCCCTGAGTTCAATCCCCAGTACCGCAAAAAAAAAAAAAAAAAAAAAAAAAAAAAAAAAAAAAAAATTGATCCTTCTGCTTCTGTCTTCCCTGTGTCTCTTTCCCTTCCTGATGATATCTGGATCTGGTTTGGGGGAGTTTTTTGTTGTTATTATTTTTTGGTTTTATCTCTGTTTGTTCTGCTATGCCTATCCTGTTGAGTTCTTTATTTCAATTTTTTATTTATTTTATTTTATCTTATTTTTTGGTACTGGGGATTGAACTCAAAGGCATTCTGCCACTGGGTCACCAATTAGCCCTATTTATTTTTTATTTTGGAATAAGATTTCCCTAAGTTATTGTGTATTGTCCTCAAACCTGTGATCTCCCTTACTCAGCCTCCCACATACTAGGATTTCAGGCAAGTGCCACCACACCCGGCTTCAACAATTGTATTTTCATACCAAAAAAAAATTGGTTCTTCTTCCTCATTGCTTATCCTCACTTAGTGTCTTAAGTGTCTTCCCTTATCTCTCAAAAGGCAGTTTAATATCGATTGGATTTTGAAATTCTGTTTCCCATGGCAGGGATTGCTTCAGTTGTTGTCTGTCTTTTAAGTCTGTCTCTCATGGTACTTGGATTCCTCAGAGATGTTGACATTTTCCCCTGAGAGTTCACCACTGTTTCCTTGAATCACTAAGTTGCCGTGGCGAGGATTGCCTGCTGAGCCTGCAGATGAATTTGGCCAGGATCTTGGTTGGGAGGGAAGTCCCTGAAGCAGGCACCTTGGTACTTATTGTGGGCTAGGATCAACCACTCCCTTTCCAAACTCTGAGATATGAAAAAACCAAGCCCGTATCGATCCTTTCTCTCTACTGCTGGTAATTTGTACACTTCTCGAGGCCCAGTCCTTTCAGAAGAATAGCTTACCAAAGATTTTGAACACACCTTTACACCAAGAATTGTGCTTTGCCGGGTGCACCAGTGCACACTTGTAATCCCAATACATGGGATGCTGAGACAGGAGGATCACAGGTTCACGGCCAACCTCAGCTACTTAGTGAAGCCCTCCACAACTTAGTGATAAAAAAATAAAATAGGGCTGGGACTGTAGTTCCAAAGTAAAAAAATAAAATAATAATAATAATAACAAAGAATTGTGCTGGCAGCAGTTGGTTATAAAAGATGAATAAAGAAACGGTAGTCCCTACATCAAGGACAATGCTCTGTAACAGCTAAGTTGATAATATTGCAAGATAAAGAAGAAGCACATACTAGAGGTAGTTTTCTGTACTTTGACACGCACTGCACCGAAGAGGTGATGTGTACGTCAGGTCTGGAAGGGCAGGCTGAGTCTGAATGCAGATGGGGTGGGATTTTATTCCAGGGGTGCGGACCGCACTGTGCACAAAGGCACAGAAACCTGGACCACGGGTGTGTAAGACACAGGAGTCCAGTGGCTAGATCCCAGCTTCCTTTGTTACTTTCCTTCTCCCCACATGTGATGATGAAAGATGCAGATGAAGAAAGATTATAGCATGGACACTAAGTCCATGGACGTCTCAGGTCACAGATGTCAGGGAAGAGGCAGGGTATTACATTTCTCCTAAGAGATTACTCAGTTGACACCAGGGTGTCTCTGTTTGACCACTCAGACTTCCATATTCTGAGGGCAAGCCCCAGACGACCAATAGATGACTTGGAGTGTGTTCTTCTCCCTGACTCTGTGGCTCTTTGTATCTTGCCTCTGTTGTGAGTGACACAGTCGCCCTCCCAGAGCAGGCAAGCGTAGGCAGGCCCGGGCAGCAGGCGCAGTAGCCGAGCTGAGCAAGTGAGCAGAGGTCGGTGGTTTTCGCATCTGTGGCTGGCTGCACTTTTCTGGTGGTTACTTTGTAAGAAATGCCCCAACAGAGCCGGGCGTGGTGGCGCACGCTTGTAATCCCAGTATTTGGGAGGCTGAGACCGGAGGATCCAGGTTCACGGCCAGCCTCAGCTACCTAGTGAGGCCCTCTGCAACTTAGTGAGACACCCTGTTTCAAAATAAAGAAGAAAGCCGGGCGTGGTGGCGCACGCTTGTAATCCCAGCATTCGGGAGGCTGAGACCGGAGGATCTGGGTTCGCGGCCAGCCTCAGCTACCTAGTGAGGCACTCCGCGACTTAGTGAGACTCGGTTTCAAAATAAAGAATAAAAAAATAGGGCTGGGGGTGTAGCTCGGAGGTAGAATGCCCCTGAGTTCAATCCCCAGTACCGCAAAAATAAATAAATAAATAAAAATAAAAATAAAAATAAAGAAGAAAAAATAGGGCTGGGGGTGTAGCTTGGAGGTAGAATGCCCCTGGGTTCAATCCCCAGTACCACACACACACATTAAAAAAAAAAAAAAAAAGACAAAGAAATACCCCTACAGCAGAGTCGTTGAGAATACAAGGATCTCCAGCAGATCCATTTTCCAGTTTGATTTTTGAAGCTACATTTGAGGCTCTAAGACTCAAATAATGGCAGCATAGATGAAATATATTAAGATTAAAGCCTAGTGTTTGTACCTGCCCTCCCCCCCCTCCCTTCATTCTTCAGACTCCCTCTTGCAGTCACCGGTGACCTTATACATACCAAATTCCTGGCAGTGTCCCAGGTGCTGGACTCCATGAGACCGTAGCTGTCGGTGATCAGTGAGAAAGTCGGGGTCAGGGACGAAGCCACGAACGCCCCAGGAGAGCAGCAGAAAGCAAAGACTCGACACCACGTTCATAGCACCCTACCCAGGAAGCTTTCCACTTTCTTGCTCCTTTTCAAAATTCTACTTAAGTGCTTTATTAAAGCTAGGTTGTAGAATTGAAAGAATACCCCAAATCCAGGCGTGGTGGCACACACTTGTTATCCCAGTACTTGGGAGGCTGAGATGGGAGGATCGCAGCCTCAGCAACTTAGTGAGGCCCCTTCACAACCCAGTGAGATCCTGTTTCCAAATAAAAAATAAAATTGGGCTGGGGTGTAGCTCAGAGGTAGAATGCCCTGGGTTCATTCTCCAGAACCACACATACGCACACAGAGAATACTCTCAAAAGATTCACTTTTACTACCTACTTAGTGAAACCAGTAAAAGCCATTAGTGGCATGTGAAGGACAGAGGAAGCCAGGGATGAAACCGAAAGGCCTTTGCTCACAGTGAAGGTGTTCACTCTTCCGCTAGCTCCTTCAGGAAACGAAAAAAGAACGTCCTCTGATAGTTTAATAACCATCCACTTCCGCCTCTAACCATAAAGGAATAATGACAGTGAATTACTCTCTTAACAAAAACAGCTGTAGAAGTGAGCAAGATATACAAAGGATACTGAAACTCACTCAAGACAACAACAACACAAGACTCTGATTCCTGAAGGAAGAAGCACCATGATAAGCCCACAGTGGCCCTGGCTTTGGGCCCGCATTCACTCTCTGGCCTTGGCTAAGAGCAGGCTGTGCACATTCCGGGCGCGGCGCTCCGTGAGGCCTGGCCGAGATTGGCCATGCCAGGGCCAAGTGCGGAGTGATGGAGCAGAGGTCATGCAGCGCTGGCCAGTGTTGGAGATGCAGCTCGACCCCAGTGAGGCGCCCTGCTGAGCACCTTAGGGACGCAGTTGAAACGCCAGAACAGCCACAGGTTAGGAACAGAATTGTGCCCATGGGTGTGGGGGCCACACACTCAGGCTATGTTCACAGTGGAATTGAACTTAAGAAAGACTTGAACCCAGCATGGTAGCACCAAAAGGGTCTTCCAGTAATCTGCCTTCTTGCCAGAACAAACTTAATACCTTCCAAGAAAGACAGCATGGTCCAGACTCTGCGATGTCTCGTTCACAGTGTAAGTTAGTGGACCCGTAAAGAGTCAGAAAATATGACCAGTACTTAAGGGAAAACGTGGGATGGCCCTGAAGTTGGAATGAGCAGGAAACTACATCAAAGTGGCAATAGCAAGTGTGGTCAAATGAGTTCACAGATAGGAAATCTCAATGGAGACATGTAAATAATTAAAAATGTACTAGCCGGGCACAGTGGCGCACACTTGTAATCCCAGCATTTGGGAGGCTGAGACAGGATGATCAGAGGTTTGAAGCCAGCCTCAGCTACTTAGTGAGGCACTCGGCAACTTAGTGAGACCCTGTTTCAAAATAGGGCTGGGGGTATAGCTTGGAGGTAGAATGCCCCCAGGTTCCATCCCCTATACCGCAAAAAAAAAAAAAAAAAAAAATGCACCAAATAGTCTAGTATTGGGCATGAAATGAAAAATTTACTGTATGAGATAAAAGTGGATTAGAAATGATAGAAGAAAGGGCACTAGACTTGGAATCAGATCAGTAGAAGTAGTTTAATCTGAGAAACAAGGAAATATTTTCTGAAAGAGAATCATCATTACCTTAATGACATTTGAGATAATTATCAGGAGGTCTACATTGGTATAACTGGAGTGGCTGAAGGAACAGAGAAAAAGAATGGGGCAGAAGAGAAATATTCGAAGAAATAATGACAGAATTTTTTCCAAATTTGGTGAAACCCCTTAACTTACGTATCCAAGCATCTCAGTGGATGCCTAGCAGAATGAATGCATGGAGTCGCACTGCTGAACACCAGAGAAAATATTTAAAATGCCCAGAGGAGAAAAGATATACTATACACATTATATATTATACACATTATATATGAATGATGGCCGGCTTCTCAGAAAACATGGAGGTCAGCAGACAGTGGAATAACACCTTTAAAGTACTGAAAGAATTTTCAGAATTCTCTATTCAGAAAAAAGTACCTTCAAGCCGGGTGTGGTGGCACATACTTGTAAACCCAGTACTTGGGAGGCTGAGACAGGGTTTGTGGCCAGCCTTGGCTACTTAGTGAGGCCCTCCAAAACTTAGTGAAACTCTATTTCAAAATAAACAAACAAACAAACAAAAAAATAGGGTTGGGAGTATAGCTTGGAGGTAGAATGCCCCTGGGTTTGATCCCCAGTACCGCAAAATAAATAAAAAATAAATTTGTGTTGTTATAAGACACTAAGTCTGTAGTAATTTGTTACAGTAGCAATAGCAACAACAACCAATACACAATGGGAATGTACCTAATAAGAGCTCTAAAATGTATGGAATAGCCAGCCGTGGTGGTGCACTCTTGTAATCCCAGCATTCGGGAGGCGCAGACCAGAGGATCCGGGTTCGAGGCCAGCCTCAGCTACCTAGTGAAGCCCTCCGCAACTTAGTGAGACCTGGTTTCAAAATAAAGAATAAAAAATAGGGCTGGGGGTATAGCTCGGAGGTAAAATGTTCCTGAGTTCAATCCCCAGTACCAAAAAAAAAAAAAAAATGTATGGAATAAGCCGGGCATGGTGGGGCATGCTTGTAATCCCAGTACTTGGGAGGCTGAGACAAGAGGATCGTGGGTTCACAGCCAGCCTCAGCTACTTAGTGAGGCACTCCAGAACTTAGTGAGGCCCTATTTCAAACTAAAGAATAAAAAATAGGGCTGGGTGTGTAGCTCAGAGGTAGAATGCCCCTGGGTTCAATCCTCAGTACTGCAAAAAAAAAAAAAGTCTGAAATAAAAATTAACAGAATTAAAGAGGGAATTAAGCCAGGTGTGGTGGTCCATGCTTGTAATCCTTAGGAAGCTGAGACAGGAAGATGCCAGGTTCTAAACAAGTCCACAATCAAGTTGGTGGACGGGTTTTTGGTTGCTTTTTTGAGGGGGAGGTTGTTGTTATTTTGGTGGTGGCGGTAGTGGTGGTACTGAGTATTGAACCCAGGGACATTCTACCTCTGAGCTACACTCTCACCACTTTTTTTTTTTTTTTTTAGAAACTCGGTAAGTTACTGAGTCTTGCTAAATTGCTGAGGTTGGTCTCAAACCTTCGATCCTCCTGTCTGAGCCTCCAAAGTACTAGGATTATAGGGATTATAGGTGTGTGCAACCACACCTAGCTATAGTTGGTGTTTTTAAGACCTCTCAACTGGATGTGGTGGTGCACACCTGTAATCCCAGTACTTGGGAGGCTGAGACAGGAGGATCGCAGGTTTGAAAACAACCTCACCAAGTAGTGAGACTCTCATCAACCCTAGTGAGACCCTGTTTCAAAATAAAAATAAAATAGGGCTGGAGGTATATAGCTCAAAGGTAGAATGCCCCTGGGTTCAATCCCCAGTGCCACAAAAAAAAAAAAAAAAAAAAAAAGAAGAAGACCTCTCTCAGCAGTTTATAGAACAATTAAACAACAAAAATAGTAAGGACATAGAAGTTCAACACAATGCTTTTAACTACTTTGACCTAATTGGCATTTTTAGAACACTGCACCGGATTTCAGAATACATGATCATGGAACATTCAGCAAGATAGACTACATGCTGGGCCATAAAGCAAGATGCTATAAATGTAAAAGGATTTAGATTATACCAAGAGACACAAAAGATATCATACTGATCATATTCTCTGACCAGAGTAGAATTAAACTAGCAGTAAATAACAACAGAGTAGGAAAATGCCAAATACTTCAAAATTAAACAAAACACTTCAAAGTAATTTATGGAGAATAGAAGAAATCATAAGAGAAACTAGCAAATAACTTTGAGCAGCAAAAATGAAAACCAAAATCTGTTGAAATTATGGTTTGCAGCTAACAGTGCTGAATCGGAAATGTGTATCTTCAAAAACCTTTAAAAATGCATTTTCAACATTTAAAATATGTTTATCTCTTCAGTTAGAACTTATCTTTCTTTTAAACTGATCTTTCATTTGTACTATGTTTCCTATAGCTCTTTCTCGATACTTATTTCAGTAATAGAAATTTTTGTTTGTACTGGGAATTGAATCTAGGAGCATTCTACCACCAAACTACACCCCTAGCCCTTTATTTTTTATTTTAACATAGAGTCTCACTAAGTTGCTGAGGATCTTGCTAAGTTGGTGAGTCTGTCCTCCAACCTGTGATCCTCCTGTCTCAGCCTCCCAAGTACTGGGATCACAGGTGTGTGCCACGATGCCCAGCTAGAAATAAGATTTTAATGCATCTGTGTGCTGACTTACCGGTCTTCCTTCTAAATGGTAAAACCCCTCTAAGGACAAATACTGCAATTCTTTACAATCTTTTTGTTTCGGGCTTCTAGTACAGGATATGACTATTAGAGGGTTTTCAGTAAATTTTAAAGGAAAGATTAGGAATGGATCTTATCTGTAGGGATAGGCAAAATAAGAACCCTGTAGGGATAGGCAATATAAGAATGACCCTGTTTTACAGTTGAGGAAATGGAGGCCACAGGCTCGCTTAATTAACAAGTAATAAGGCCAAGTTTCTGATATTTCTCAAAAGTTTCCTTTCAGCCTATAAATTGCTGATCAAATTATCACCACTAGAGAGAAGTGTCTTGCGGGTAGAAATGCAAATTTACCAGCTATTAAAACAGCATTTGCAGTGTTGTGTTCTCTGGGGATCAGCCTGGACTCCCTTGAACTCTTGTAGCCTTCGCATAGACTTCTCATAGGAAGTCGTCTGCGCTGACCCTGCACTTTCTGTGACAGATGAAAAACCTAGGCCCGGACCCCAAATGGCTTTACTCGGAGGACCGGGGAGCTACTTGTGACTGCACCACCGCTGCCTCCCACCTGCAGCCCACTCTTACAGGAAGCCCTTAGAAGCTCGAGGCTGCCAGCCCCAAGGGTGTCAAGCCCGCACCAGGTTCTCTGCCGCCCACGCTGGTGGGCCCCTGCCTTGTGAGCTTCTTCTTTCTCTATTTTCTACCTAGGTTTCAGTTTTTAACTTGGGTTTGTTTCCCCTTTGTCTCTGGTTCAGCTTCCTTTTCCTGTTTGGTTTTAAGTAGAGTCTGAAAATCAAGTCACTGCCTTCAGAGGGTCTCTGGTCCTCCGATCCACATATCCGGGTGGAAGCACAGGACCACCTCCTCAGGGCTCCCCATGCAGCAGCCCGTTGCCATGGCCACGGGGTGAGTACTGGGGCCGTGAGGGCACAGAGGGATGTCAGGATGAAAGCTGAAAGGGCCGTCGAGATCATCCCAGGTCCCCCTGTATGATAATCAATGACCAGAGAGCCCAGGACCAGAGCGCAGGGGACTTAGCCAAAGCTGCACTGCGGCTGCGTGACTCCTCACTCTCCATCTGCCAGTCACTCTATTCCCACGCCTGTATCTCTTGAAGGCCTTCTGAGCCCAAAGGACTTACCCAGAGGCAAACCACCTGCCCCAGGGAGCGGAGAAGGCGTTCTGAGCGATCTACGAGATTGTTGTTCCACTCGGAGGTGTGGTGGGGGGTCCTGGATCTTCTCCCAGGAGTGGCCTGGGACAGGTTGTTTCCTCTGACAGTGGACCAGGAGGGGAGAACTGAGGTCTCTTTTACAATCGAAACCTCAGGAACCCAACAGCAAGAAGCCTGCCTGGCGGGAGGGACTTGGGACCTCGGGCTGCTGGTCCCATAGATCTTGGCTGTTGAGCAGGAGTGTGAGCGCCAGATGCCCCTCGTGCTTCTCCTACAGTGAGACTGTGACTTGGGTGACAGTCCCCTGCCCTAGGACTCCGTGGAAGACTATAACAGGGCAACAGGGCAGAGTTTTAGCCTGTGGGGCCCTCCGCAGCTTAGTGAGACCCTGTTTCAAAATAAAGAATAAAAGTAGGGCTGGAGGTGTAGCTTGGAGGTAGAATGCCCCTGAGTTCAATCCCCAGTACAGGGGGGAAAAAAAATGATTTTTCGATTTCCAAAGTGCTGGTCACTGGTCGTGGACGTTTGTGCCTTTTGTCCCCTCGGTGGATGAGGAAGGTGTTTGCTCCTGCCCGGCTCGTCCACGTCACACAGCTGGCTGAGGAGGGCGGTAGCTAGAGCTTGCCCAGTGGTTTCCCAGGACTCCACCAGCTCTTTTGACTCATTTCACGGAGAGTTGCGAACTTGCTGTGAAGTACGCAGAACCGTCCAGTGCACCTGTGGGTAGCCTGGGGAGCTGGACTTTCCCCTCTTTGTATGGTCTCTGCCAAGCTCCTGGCATCATGGCCTCCAGGTTCCAGTTTAACCAGGCCAGAAACATACTGGCCTTGTGGTTGTGGTGGTTTAGGGTGGCTTTCTTCCTGCTGCTTTGCAGCCGGTTTTCTAACACTTTAACAATTTTCCTTCAGCTTTAAAAGATTTGTGGGTGGAGCTGTGGAAAACCCAGGCTTCCCATTCAAAGGCCTCCCAGGCCATTCTCAGTTGTAAGTTAATCACACTGTGGAAAGTTTAGGCAGTTCACTCTAGCCTGTCAACTGCTGAAAAATAATATCCAAAGCCAGGCATGGTGGCACATGCGTGTAATCCCAGTACTTAGGAGGCTGGGACAGGAGGGTCGCAGGTTCATGGCCAGCCTCAACTACTTCTTTTTTTTTTTTTTTTTTTTTTGCGGTAGTGGGGATTGAACTCAGGGGCATTCTACCTCCAAGCTATACCCCCAGCCCTATATTTTATTCTTTATTTTTGAAATCGAGTCTCACTAATTTGCAGAGTGCCTCACTAGGTATCTGAGGCTGGCCATGAACCCGGATCTTCCAGTCTCAGCCTCCCAAATGCTGGGATTACAAGCATGTGCCACCACGCCCGGCTCTCAACTACTTCTTAAGACCCTCTGCAACTTAGCAAGACTGTTTCAAATTAAAAACTAAATTTTTTTATTGGGGATGTAGCGCAGAGGTAGAATGTCCCAGAACCAAGAAAGGGAGGGAGGGAGGAAATCGTATCCAAAGTCAGTGGACACACAGCAAAGAGTTTTTAAGGTCTTTTAAATTTTAGAAATCTGACAGTTTTGGTGGCTCATGTGTGTAATCCCAGCATTTGGGAGGCTGAGACAGGAGGATCTGGGTTCACGGCCAGCCTCAGCTACTTAGTGAAGCCCTCCGCAACTTAGTGAGACCCTGTTTCAATATAAAGAATAAAATAGGGCTGGAGGTGTAGTTTGGAGGTAGAATGCCCCTGAGTTCAATCCCTAGTAAAACACACACACACACACACACACACACACACACACACACACACACACACAATTTAGATGTCTGAGAAGTCAGCAGCTGGAAAAGACCTCGGAGACTCGCTACAGCAGGACGTCCAGGTCATCCGAGCTTTAGGCCTCCTACCCTCCGCCTTTTTTCTGGGTACCATACTGCACTGAGGGACAGATGTTGTCCTGCTGAGATCTGATGATTCTGAAGTCTGAAGGCACTGGTCCAGTACAGCTCTGGAGGCCCAGAGTCAGGGCAGGACCTGCCTGGGAGAAGCCCAGGTTTCCTGGTGGCTCCCCCTGCCTCAGGGCTGTGTGCGCTTGTCCACAGGGGGTCCTGGGAGGAGGGTGCCCTTGCCGTCTAGAGATACACAGCATTTTTATTTTCCTTTGGTACTGGCATTCTACCTCTGAGCTACACCCCAGCCCTTTTTATTCTTTATTTTTTATTTATTTTATTTGGCAGTACTGAGGATTGAACCCAGGGGCATTCTACCTCCGAGCTATACCCCCAGCCCTATTTTTTATTCTTTATTTTGAAACAGGGTCTCAATAAGTTGCAGAGGGCCTCACTAAGTAGCTGAGGCTGGCCGAAAACCCAGATCCTCTGGTCTCAGCCTCCCAAGTACTGGGATTACAAGGGTGCGCCACCACGCCTGGCTTTTATTTTTTATTTTGAAATGGGATCTTTCTAGGTTGCTGAGGGCCTTGCTGAGTTGCTGAAGCGGGTCTTGATGCTCCTGTCTCAGCCTCCCAAGTACTGAGATTATAGGTGTGCGCCACCACGCCTGGCTGATACAGAGCGTCTTGATGCCTGCATTGGCCCGGTCTCTGAGTGGACCACAGAGCGCTGCCTATCACAAAAGCAAACTTTATTGGCCCAGGATTTGGCCACCATCAGTCAAGAAACATTTTTTGAGCACCTGGCCCAGGATTGGGAGCTGGAATTTTCTGGAGCATGTGGCAGTGCACAAAAGCACTTCCCCTGGCACTGAGGAAAGTGGGGACAGGGACCTGGGGAGCCTCCTTGTCCCTCATAGGTTCCGTAACTGAACCTCCAAAAGAAGCTGACAATAGATTAGCGGAAGAGAATGGCATGAAAATGTATTATCGTGCGTGGGGGCATCACGTGAAGGAAACGTGCACACCCCCAAATCCAGTGGAACCAAAAGGCTCATGTGTCATCTTTATAAGGGAGAGGGGAGCGGAGCATGCGTAGACAACCTCAGACAATCAGTCTAGAAAGAGGAATAGGTCCTCGGTGAACAGGTAGCACCTGAGTCAGGGCATAAGATTCCAGTGTTGTCCTCCTGTGGCCGATTGGACATCCATGACAGGAGTTCCGGGGAGAGTTGTCATGCCAATTGGACTGTATCTGAAGGATCTGCTTTTAATGGACAGAGAAGGCCCAGGGACGGCCCCCGCGGCACGGCTGGTGTTCCCTGCGCTTGGCAGTCATTTGCATACCGGTGTGGCATCCTAGGGTATTTTCTGGACTCCTGTGCTAGTATTGCTCAGCAGTACATTTCTATTTCATAGAGGAAGAAGCCAAAATAAAGAAAGAGGGAGGGACGTGACAAGAAACTCTGCCAGTGTGTGACACAGATCTCTCTTGCTCCTACACACTGAATGAGAGCTGGCCTCTGCCCTCAGGCCTCGCAGAGTCGGGGAGATAGCGCTCACGGAAGTGGGGAGGCGCCTAGCATCAGAGCCGTGCGGCACAGACCGTAGTTAGTGTAAGCAGGAAGAGCAAAGGGAAGAGCTGGGGCTGCAGGAAAGACTCCCAGAGAGAGGCGCGAGGGAGACAGGTGCGCCAGAGGGGCAGGCTCATCTTCAAAGTGTGGGGCGAGGTGCGGAGGGGAACAGTCTGGAAATCACAAACAAGCTGTAGGAAGATCGAATAGAGAGCCAGGCGTGGTGGCGCACACTTGTCATCCCAGTACTGGGGAGGCTGAGACAGGAGGATTACAGGTTCGCAGCCAGCCTCAGCTACTTAGTGAGGCCCTCCGCAACTTAGTGAGGCCCTGTTTCAAAATAAAGAATAAAAAATAGGGCTGGGGGTGTGGCTCGGAGGCTGAATGCCCCGGGTTCCTTCCCCATTACCAAAAAAAAAAAGATCAAATAGAGCAGGTGGTAGAGAATGGTGGCTGGTTGGTGACATGAAGCAGCCATATAAAAATCTGGAGAGTAAAACGTGGTGGGGGAGGGGATGAGAGGAGCAGCAAGTTCATGAGATGGAACCGTTGGTGGGCTCAAATCAGAACATGAACAGGGGCGTGGACACCACGTGAGCCAGGGAAGAGTAGCGATGTGGGAGAGGAGCTGACGGGCCTGGCTGCGTGGAGGCCGCCAGCAGCCGGGGAACTGAGCTTTTTACGCTTATTGTGGGGAGTCTCTGGAAGGTGCCAAGCAACGGGAAAGACAGCAGAAGGGAGCCTAACCACGAACACTGGCCACTGTGTGGCTAATGGTGACAAGAACCTCCCGGGAGGCCGCCCCAGCCATCCAGGAAAGAGGCCGGTGGGGTTCAGACTAGAAGCAGAGCAGCGGTGAGGTGGAGAGAGGTAGCCAGATGCAGGAAGGGCTCTGGAGGGCTCTGATGTGGGTGTGCACAGGCGCCCGCTGCTGTGACTCAGGCGGGTGGAGTTCCTTTGACGGTGAGCAAGGCTGGTTGCAGGCAGCAGAGAGCTGGCTGGGGAAGCGCACGGGGCTTCGGCACGGTGCAGATCGGGTCTCCAAGAGATGTTGGCTACGCAAGGCTGAACTAAGCAGGAACTAAGTTGCTGAGGCTGGCCACAAACCTGCAGTCCTCCTGTCTCAGCCTCCTAGGTACCTAGGGATTCCACGCATGCGCCGCCACGGCCGGCTCTCAATGTTTTTGAAGTGTCAATCAAATGGCTCTCCAAAGAAAGGGCTGTGTTGGTTGCCTGGAGAGTGTGGAGGTGGGTGTGAGGCGGGTTCCATCGAAGGGCATCGCGCTTTCAGCAGTTGGTTGGAGTGCTTTTCCAGATCCCACCAGACTTCGTAGGGAAGTGGAGAGCAGGTGTGCCAGAGCGGAGCCCAGGACAACGGCGCTGGGGGAGAAAAGGGGCGCGCCTTGATTGCCTGGGGCATGGTGGTTTGGGTGGAAGAAAAGACATATGGGTTTAACACTACGTTTAGGCTTCATTTACCCAAAGCACAGACATGTTGACCTCTGCAGATCTGATTCATTGTTTTCATTGCTGTAATATGGCAGTTCTCTAAATGTGGTCAGATCGACCTTTTTTAGGGTTCTGAGTCAAAACTATATAATGATACTAAGACATTGTGTGCCTTTTTTCCTCTTGTCTCATACATGCACAGTGGAACTTCCCGACCTACATGACATGTATTGAAATTTTCACTGCGACAGCTAATGAAAATGTATACTTATATATTCTTGTTAATTCTCATTTTAATTTCAGATATAGTTATATTAGTCAAGTTCACATTCCTATAACAAAATACTTGAGGCAATTAGTCTGTAAAGACAAAAGGTTTATTTAATAGCTCATGGTTGTGGAAGCTCCAGTCCAGGACAGGGCAGCTCCATTACTTTGGGCATCTGGCAAGAGCTGCATGTCATGGTGGGAGTGTGAGACAGAGCAAACCATTCACAGCCAGGATTCTGTCCCAGAATCCCTTTCAAGGGCACAGGTCAGTGAGCTAGGCCCTCCCACTAGACCCAGCCTCTCAGGCCCCACCGCCTGAGGGACCAGGCCTTAGCAACCGCAAATATGGATTGCGTTACCCAGTATAAACAGAATCTTTCTGGCATCCTCAATCTTTTTTTTTTCCCCTTGTTAGTACTGGGGATTGAACCCAGGGGCATTCTACCTCTGAGCTACACCCCCAGCCATTTTTTTTTTTTAAATCTTGAAATAGAGTCTCACTAAGTTGCTGAGGCTGGCCTTGAACCTGCAATCCTCCTAGCTTGGCCTCCTAAGTACTGGGATTTCAGGCAAGGGCCACCACACCCAGTTCTTAATGATGTTTATGAGTGTAAAGAGGTCCTAAGGCCAAGCAGTTTGAGAGCCTCATCCGTGAAATGGTTGTATAGCCATCCTACAGCTTGCATGTGTAGAACTGACAAGCATCGCTTCCAGGAGGAGGGTGCTGGGGACTGGGCGGGGAACGTGGGGCTTCGCTGGAACGAAGTAGCTCTCTGGGATGACCTGCATTTCGTAGATTACCAAGGGGGCAGCGTACCTTCCACGGGAGGCCTGGCGACTACCCCCTTGGTCACTCGTGCCTTTCAGTAGAAGGCACCTGACATTGTGTGCCACCTGTAGCGATGGAATGGGTCCCTGCTGTGCCCTGTGCAGATTTCTTTCTGGATTTCATCCAAAAGAAAGAGCTCAGAATGGGACCGTCTGCACAACAGGGACGGAGTTCTTCACCAGACACTTACTGTCAATGAAAAGCAAAAAATAGCGTTAACATCCTAGCTTTAAAAAGGAGGAAACGGACGGCACAACCACAGGCAATGCAGGACTGGATCTTGGATCCAGAAACATTTTGGGGGAACGTAACTTTTAGTGTGGACCCTGTATTAGATTTATGAGGAAATTACTGGTGTCCTTCATGTAATGATGGTGTTTAAGTTATAGATATAGACATATATAGATAGATACTAATTTTATTTATTTTGCAGTGCTAGAGATTGGACCCCATGCATGCTAGGCAAGTGCTCTACCACTATGCCACTTCCCTGCCTGAACTGTCCTTATTTTAAAGAACTGAATGAGCCTGGCATGGTGACACACGCTTGTAATCCCAGCATTTGGGAGGCTGATCCGGGTTCGCAGCCAGCCTCAGCTACCTAGTGAGGCATTCCGCAACTTAGTGAGACCCGGTTTCAAAATAAAGAATAAAAAATAGGGCTGGGGGTATAGCTCAGAGGTAGAATGCCCCTGAGTTCAATCCCCAGTACCGCAAAAAATAATAGTAATAATATTAAAGAAATGGATACTCAAGAACCTACAAGGACTGAGTATCTTATCTACAGCTGACTTTCAAAATATTAACCCTGGACAATTTAGATGAAAGGGACAAAGGTGCACATTTCCGTAGGTCTGAAATTTTCCAAATAAGTTGAAGGGAGTTGGGATGTTTGGAGTTGGGATTTTCCTACTTGGCTCACTAGAACAAAAAAGCCCCTTGCAGGAAAGTCAGGCCCGCGGCTGGTCCCCTGGACGTCGGACAAGGCACTCTGTATCTCCAGTCTTGTCTCCTCCATCAGAAAAATTTCCTTCCGGATATTTGTCAGCTCTGACACAGCTGTGATCCCAGGTATCTGTTTCTCAATTACTGGCTTGGGACGTGGTGGCGGATGCTGGTTTCCTCCCTGCCCTGCAGCAGGTGTCAAGATGTGAGTGACTTAGTCACGCTCCAGCACCCCCGCCGTGGCCTCTGCTGGCGCTCTTCCCTCTGCCTCCAGTGGCTCCCTCCCTCCTCTTGAAAAGGCTTGCTCCCTCGAGCCCGGCGTGGTGGCGCACACTTGTAATCCCAGCATTCGGGAGGCTGAGACCAGAGGATCCGGGTTCGCGGCCAGCCTCAGCTACCTAGTGAGGCACTCTGCAACTTAGTGAGACCCTGTTTCAAAATAAAGAATAAAAAATAGGGCTGGGGGTGTAGCTCGGAGGTAGAATGCCCCTGAGTTCAATCCCTAGTACCACACACACACACACACACACAAGAAAAGGCTTGCTCCCCTCGTGGCGGCCTCCCTAGGGGCCCTCCTCATGCCCTGGTGCCACCTCGCATGAGCCTTGCATAAATTCTGTGCATGCACCTGCGACCTTCACCTGGGGAGCAGACACCACCACTTTTAGCCAAGAGATGGTTGAGTTTCTTTGAAGTACTGAGCATGGAAATATATTTGGTGCATAGTACTCAGCAAATGGGTGCCTTTTGATTTGGTTTTTAAATGACCACAGGAAGAGAGAAAATGCAGCACTTAGGTGAGTCACACGTGATCCACTCTTGCCCCACAAGAAAATCCTTGAAGGCCCAAAATTACAACACTCAGCAAAACTTGGCAAACTTAAAGTGAGCATTTATTCCGATGTTTACTGAGCAATCACCTGGTCCCCGTAACTGGAGCTACAGACATGAACAGTACTTTTTTTTTTGTGTGTGTGTGTGTGTGTGTGTGTGTGTGTGTGGTACTAGCGATTGAACTCAGGGGCATTCTACCTCCGAGCTACACCCCCAGCCCTAATTTTTATTCTTTATTTTGAAACCGGGTCTCACTAAGTTGCAGAGTGCCTCACTAGGTAGCTGAGGCTGGCCTTGAACCCGGATCCTCCGGTCTCAGCCTCCCGAATGCTGGGATTACAAGCGTGCGCCACCACGCTCAGCTTGAACAGTACTTTTAAAGCGCAAACAAAAAAACCTGCCCCGTGGAGCCTGCGTTCTAGTCAGGGAGGGGGAAATGACTACTACGTCAGGACGGGCAGGTGTGGTGAGCGTGAGGAGAAGCAGCGTGAGGAGGCCGAGTGGGTGGGTGTCGCATGCCCTCCGTAGGTGACAGGTGAGGTGGGCTGCACGGGTACAGGGGCAAGGCACAGCTTAGAGATCCAGCATGGAGATTCCCCACGGTGAGACCTGGGGTGGCTAACCCTCCGTCCATTGGACCTTGGCAGTACTCCCCGGTGGACTGGGGATGGTCCACGAGGACTGGACCCGACAGCCGGAGGTGCTTCTCCAGGCCCTCGAGGAGCCTGCCACCTTGGGTTTCTAACGGGGGTTGAAAGAACAGGAGAGACGCCAGCTGCGCCTGTGTGCACAGAGGTCAGCTTCAGACTAGCTTAGAGGAAAGGTAAGATGTAAATATCTGGATGTCGAAAGGAGGAAGCATCTTAGGAAATATTTTCCTTCCTAATCACCTAAGTGATACCAACAGTCATTTCAGTTGACCCAGATGGCAGCGAGTACTTTTGCTGCCAAACCCAGCTTTTCCAGCTGGCTGCTGGTTGGGTTGTGCAAAAAGGCCAGGCTTCCGCACTGCTGTGCTGGATGCAGCATTGGTTCTAGGAGAACCAGGGGGGAACTTCCCTGGACCAGCCCAGGAGTCGGCCCTGTTGTCTGTCACCTTTGGATGTTGGCAGTTCTCTTTTTTTTTTTTCTTTTCTTTTTTTTTAGACCATATAACATAGATCGTTTTTTAATATCTGTTAAAATTTCTCACTTAAAAGGAATAAAGAATGCCAGGCATGGTGGCACACACTTGTAATCCCAGTATTTGGGAGGCTGAGACAGGAGGATCAAAGGTTTGCGGCCAGCGACTTAGGCCGTCTGCAACTTAATGAGACCCTGTTTCAAAAATAAAGAATAAAAAATAGGGATATGGAGGTAACTGAGGTAGAATGCCCCTGAGTCCAATTCCCAGTTCCAGACAAAAAAAGAATAAAGGTAGCCGGGTGTGGTGGTGCAGGTTTGTAGTCCCTATCTCAGCTATTACTTGGGAGGCCAAGACAGGGGGATCCCAGGTTCAAGGCCAGCCTCAGCAAGTAGTGAGAATCTCATCAACCTGGTGAGACCTTGTTTCAAAATTTAAAAAAATAAAATAAAATAGGGTTGGGGGTGTAGCACAGTTGGAATGCCTCTGGGTTCAATCCCCAGTACCACAAAAAAAAAAATTAAAAATTAAAAATAAAAAGTCAAAACACACCCCACATTTTTTTTTCTTTTTCTTTTTCTTTTTCTTTTTTTTTTTTTTTCAGAACTGGGGGTTGAACCCAGGGACATTCTCCCTCTGAGCTGCACTCCCAGCCCTATTTTTTTTTTATTCTTTATTTTGAAGCAGGGACTCGCTAAGTTTCAGAGGGCCTCACTAGGTAGCTGAGGCTGACCAGGAACCTGCGATCCTCCTGTCTCAGCCTCCCAAGTACTGGGATTACAAGCCTGAGCCATCACACCCAGCTCACACCCCACATTTTCCACATACAACTCTGAAACCCAACCTGAGCCCGTCTGGAGGTCCAAGACAACAGGGCAGGGAGGCCAGCAGGTCGCAGAGCACCGGGGCCTGAGCCCTTGTCAATGGGCACACCGAGCAGCTGGTCTGGAGCAAACAGGCCATGCCTGGACACCTGGGCAGCCCGCAGAGCAGCCTGCAGTGGACAGTGGCCTTAGTTCCCTTCAGGAAGGACTCTGCACAGGGCTCACAGCAGGACCGTCTAACTCAGTCTAGCACCTCCAGGAAGGTTTTCTTTTTTTTTTTTTTTTTTTTTTTTTGCGGTACTGAGGATTGAACTCAGGGGCATTCCACCTCCGAGCTACACCCCCAGCCCTATTTTTTATTCTTTATTTTGAAACCGAGTCTCACTAAGTTGCGGAGAGCCTCACTAGGTAGCTGAGGCTGGCCGCGAACCCGGATCCTCCGGTCTCAGCCTCCCGAATGCTAGGATTGCAAGCGTGCGCCACCACGCCCGGCTTCCAGGAAGGTTTTCTAAAAGAGGTAACACATCTGAAGTCTTTCTGAATGAGTAGGAATTCCCGGGTCAGCTAGGCTAGACGCGATGTCCTAGGCAGAGGGAACAGAGAGAGGGGCGTCTGTTCGGGGCCGTGAGCCTCTCCTCGAGACCAAGCCAAGGGTAGCAGGAGCTGCGGCGTGAGGGCCCCAAGGAGCAGGTGCTGATCACACTCTCTAGTGCTGTGACACGTGCCCCGATGAGCCTTCGAGCTCTCCCAGCCTCCTCCGTGGAGGATGAGGAAAGAGGAAGGAGAGGTGTAGGTGGATACGGTAAGATGCAGACCGGGAACCACGGAACACGGAACTTAAGCAATCTGTGTGAGGTCACACAGCTAGAAAGTGGCAGAGCTCTCAGTGAGGGAAGGGGCACGGTGTGACAAGCTTTTAAGAACCTCCTGTTAAGCCGGGCATGGTGGCACCGAATCCCAGCATTCGGGAGGCTGAGACCGGAGGATCCGGGTTCGAGACCAGCCTCGGCTACCTAGTGAGGTTCTCCACAACTTAGTGAGACTCTGTTTCAAAATAAAGAATAAAAAATAGGACTGGGGGTGGAGCTCAAAGGTAGAATGCCCCTGAGTTCGATCCCCAGTACCGAAAAAAAAAAAACAAAAAACCAGAACCTCCTGTTGACACGGTGAAAGGTGAATTAGTGGCCATGAGGCTTGAACCCGGAGGGAGCCAGGCGGCCGCTGTGGCGGTCTGGATGAAATAACCAGGCCAGGATGTTGGCAACAAGAGGGGAACGAAAGGAGCAGACCTGAAAGTTGGCTAAGAAGCTGAATGGAGGCTGGGGCTGTGTCTCCGTGGCTCGAGTGCGGCCTTGCATGCATGCTGGGCGTACGTGCGTGCATGTGCGCGCCCTCACACGTCCAATGAGCGGCCTCTTTGTCATGGAGGGCGAGGCACAAAGAAGCATCTGAAGCAACTCTCGGGTTTCAGGTGTGGCCTCGGCTAGGTGTTGCTGCTGTTCCTGAAATCAGAAAATGGTTGGAGCAAGCTGAAGTTTAAGGTATCTGAGGCAGGTCTAATAGTTGGAAATATGGCCCCTTAGTTTAGAAATAGAGTCAGCAGGAGAGATTCACCATGGCTACAGAGGAGACAGCCCAGGCAGAGATTTGGAGACCAGTGTTTTTCAGAGTTTATGTCATGGACCATTTGTACCTGAATCAGCAAGAGTGTGAATAAACATACCCAGGCCTCACATGAGAACTTCCCGAATCAGACTCTCCTTAAAGAGGCTCTGAGAGCTTGTATTTTATAATGCCTGACCTGGTTTTTATATGCACGCAGTTCTGAGAACCAGGGGCAAGAGTAGGAATGCTAAGTAGTTCCCATTTGGGAAACACCAAGATTTAGGGTGGTTTTACAATCCGTGTAGGAGCAGAGACCCATTGGAGAACACCACAAAGGCCCAATTCCAGGGCCTTTGATTTCAGTGTGCAAGCGATTTCAGTGGATTCATAGACTCATTGAGCCTTTCCTTGATCCAGCGTAAGAACCCCTGACATAGCTGGGCATGGTGGTGCAGGCTTGTAATCAGAGTACTTGGGAGGCTGACACAGGAGGATCGCGGGTTTGCGGCCAGCCCGAGCTACTTAGTGAGGCCCTCCGCAACTTAGTGAGACCCTGTTTCAAACTAAAGAGTGAGGAGAGGTGAGGAACTGGTGACAGAAGCGGCCGGCGGCTCCATGACAAGCACTTGAGCTGGAGGGAGCCACCGAGAGCGGGTGGGGACCCGTTCGTGTCAACTCACAGGAGCTTCCTAATGCACCCCCAAGGTAGTGACTGTGACAAGAGATAAAGAAGATCCCAGCGAGTTGAGGGGGGCGGGGTCCACATTAAAGCACTTGAAGGCCTCACCCCCCGGAAAGCCCTCCATCATGGGCAAATGCTGGTTTCCGGTCCTGATGGGGAGACGAACTGAGCCCCAGGACAGAGCAGGATGGGCTGTTCTACTGAAGGAAGCCACCAAGCCAGGACATTGGGGTGAGCAGGACCACTGTGCCAGTTAGGGGGTGCAGGGGGAGAGGCAGGCTCTGAGATCTTCCCAGTAAGCAATGCGAGCAACCAAGAACGTGGCTCCAGGCAGAATCCCCAGAGCAGCAGAGCAGGGGCGCCCACGCTCTCCCAGGGGCCTTGGAAGTACCTTGCAGCCAGTCCTCCCACACGCAGGTTTCTCCCCCGGGCCACCTCGGCAGCCTCACTGTGCACAGCGGGCCGCCCTCAGAGTTGTGGCTTCCTGACCCCATCCCAGGCTGCGGGGAGCAGAGCGCTGATGGTAATCTGCCACGGATACTGTTAGCTGACAGCTGCTCCCCTCTAGAATAAAAGGTCGGGTTGTAAAGGAAATGTTCCCACGGGCTTACAGTCATAAATGCACTGCTTTCCCACCGTCCTCGGGTCATTTGCTGCACAAAGAGTTATCGGTGTCAGCAGCCTGCAAGGGGTTTGGTTTACCATGGGGGAAACGACAGAGCCCCTGCCTTCAGGGAGCTTACAGTCTAGTGGGACAGACCCTGAGGAGCAGGACACACTGAGAAGTTTCCACTATGATCCAGGCATAAAACTTGTTCCTGGCCGCCGCGCAGTGGTAGAGCAAGAGTCCCGTAGCAGGTGGAGCCAGGAACCTATACTTTTCCAGCTCCATTTGACAGAGCAGGAGACTGAGGCCAACTGCAGGCAGCTGTCAACTCGGGGTGTGTGCCGAGCTTTTCCTGTACTTGTTTTATCTCCAAATGCATCAGTAATTTCTTATGTCAAGACCAGGAAGATTCAGTTAGGTTTCAGAGTTGTATGCAGAAAACATGAGGCGTGTTTTGCCTTTGTTCCTTTTAAGTGAGAGATTTCAACAGATATTCAAAAGCGATCTGAGATATGAAACTGCCACACCAGCGCTAGGACAGAGATTGTGTCTTCTCCCTTCTTCCCTTCCCGGCCTCGCCTGGTGCCAGGCTCCTGGGCAGAGTTCAGGGAGCGCTCGCTGCTTGCCTGGGAGACCTCTGAGGTCCCAGCATGTCCCTCAAGTACAGATGGTAAATCGAGGACCAGAGTTGTACAGTGTTTCTTCCCTACGTTCACAAAAGAGCAGTCAGAAGCTTCATTAGTTTGCATCAGTGTCACTGGGAGTGAAGCTACAGGCTGGAATGTTTTACATTTGAACAGTATACCTGTTCAAAGCCCCGGATGAGCTGGGCATCACGGTGCACCCCTGTAATCCAAGTACTTGGGAGGCTGAGACAGGAGGATCACAGGTTCAAGACTCGCCTTAGCAATTTAGTGACTTTCAGTCACCTAGCAAGACCCTGTTTCAAAACAAACAAAAAGATTTAAAAAAGGCTGAGAGTATAGCTTAGAGGTAGAATGCCTCTGGGTTCAATCCCAAGTACTACACACACGCACAGACGCGCGCACAAACACACACACACACACACACACACACACACACACACACACACACAACCCAAAATGACTGTGGAATTGGGTTGCTCTCTCTAAAAGTCTTCTCTCAGGAGGGAAATTCTAGTTGGATGTACTACTCAGAGCATCGTGTGAGCTCCCAGGGAGAAGATGTCCGTCGACCTGGTGGTTTAACACCATGCAGAACAAACCATGTATTTCAACTGAACTCTTCCCCCTAACACATACACGCTAATCAACTGGTTGTTCAGTCATATAAAAGCAACCTTACCCTTCCTTTCTGGCTTCATGTACTCGATTTTGTCTGTTTGTTTGTGGTGTTAGAGATTGAATCCAGGGGCATTCTGCCTCTGAGCTACACCCCCAGCCCTATTTTTTTATTCTTTATTTTGAAACGGGGTCCCACTAATTTGCGGAGGGCCTCACTAAATAGCTGAGGCTGGCTTGAACCTGTGATCCTCCTGTCTCAGCCTCCCAAGTGCTGGGATTACAAGCCTGCACCACCACACCTGGCAATGTGCTTAGTTTCCATCGGAGCCAAAGAAGGTAGGGAGCTCGGAGGCCAAGTCTACACAGGCCTAAATTCTACAAAGCGTGTTAAGAAGGAAGTAGAAGTCTTTTTTAATTTATTAAAGAGAATTTGGTATGCATACGTGTTTTCTTTTTTTAAAAAAAATACTTAGGGATAAATACTTAGGGATAGCTCATTCAGTTATCAGTAAATAACACTTTTAAAAAGAAGTCTATCAGATTAAATGTCCTCAAAGGATAACTGACTTGGACGTGAGTTTCTGCTGCCGTGGAACATGTGTACAACACAGCTTGAATATTCATCCAAGTCAGGGCGTCACAGAGGCAGTTGAACGGGTAGAGCTTAGGAGCAGTGACTAAACTACATGGCAATGGAGATTTTATTTTAAAATGTCCAAAAGTTTTTAAGAATCCCAAAGGGATAATACACCCAAGTTAGCAAGATGAACCGTAAGCAGAACAAATGTGTATTTCCTTACATTTAGGTTTTGTTAGTGGCAATAAAATAAACAGAGACAGACAAGCACTATTCAGATGTTGGGGGAGGGAACCCCATGGGCTCTGGTTAACCACAAGTTTAATTTGAACCTGAAGTATTAAAAACAGCAACAACAACAAAAAAAGGAAACCTGCAGCTATAATTGCAATAGCTAGAATAGTTACTGGTGTTGAAGAATCTAGTAGGTGGCAGCCCAGTATAAAAAACTTTATTTATATCATCTCTGTGCCTAACACCCCTGAAAGGCGTGTGTGGTACTCAGGTGCACCGCACCCCCACTAAGGGCCTGCTGCTCTCTGCAAACCCTGTGGTTCTTGCCTCTGCCTGGCCTGCCCGTCTCCTCCACCTAGAACCCCACATCCACTTCCTGATTTCATCTAGGGGTGAACACCTCCATCTCAAGCCCACACAGCCCTTTCTTCAGAAAGTCTCCCTGGCGAGCTGGGCGTGGTGGCGCACACTTGTAATCCCAGCATTTGGGAGGCTGAGACCGGAGGATCCGGGTTCTCGGCCAGCCTCAGCTACCTAGTGAGGCCCTCTGCAACTTAGTGAGACCCTGTTTCAAACATAAAGAATGAAAAATAGGGCTGAGGGTATAGCTCGGAGGTAGAATGCCCCTGAGTTCAATCCCCAGTAACGCAAAAAAAAGAAAGTCTCCCTGGCTCCCCACCAGTACCCTCTGACTTGCTGACCAGCCGTGCGCGCCCTGGGGACAGGGTCTGCCTGCCCTTCTCTGTTTCTTGGCTAAATGTTCCTCGACTCTGGCATCTGTGCTGGTCAGACTGAGGCTCGAATGTCAAGGCCAACATGAGGACCGAGACACCAAAAGAGAACGGGACACATTAGGAGCTAGAATGAAGAGAGTCACAGGGATGACAAAGAAACTGGTAGCATTGCTGTGTGAAGGATTCATGGAGGGACCGAGATGTTCCTTCGACTGTCCAGTGGATTGTCGTATGCTGTCCAGAACGCCCTCTGTCACTGGAGAGCAGTGAGTGGATGTCACTGAGACACAGAGGGCCTGTCTACATAAAGCCAGTTGACAACCAGCGAGCCGCTTTCCAGAGCAGCGCGTTCCTAGGTTCACTGTGCACTCCTCAGGGCTGCTTCCTTGAACGTGAGCAAGGATGGATCGTCTAGGGTTCTTCTCGGCTCTGAGGGCCTCCAAGGAGCAGTTATTAGGCACCTACTGTGTACCAGGCCCTGACACAAGGAGAGGATGGGACAGGCATGTCCCTGCCCTCTTGGGACCTGCATTGTAGCAGAGTGTGCAGTTTGGGGTCTTCCCAGAAGCAGAAGGCAAAACTACATAGACAGCATGTCAAAGGTTTACTGGGGAGCTGAGCATGGTGGCACACACTTATAATCCCAGTAGTTGGGAGGCTGAGACAGGAAGATCTGGGTTCATGGCCAGCCAGCCAGCCTCAGCTACTTAGTGAGGCCCTCCACAACTTAGTGAGACCCTGTTTCAAAATAAAGAATAAAAAATAGGACTGGGGGTGTAGCTCAGAGGTAGAATGCCCCTGGGTTCAATCCCCAGTACCGCACACACACACAAAAAAAGTTTACTGGGAAACCTTGGTGGAGAGGCTGGGTCAGGTTAGGCAGGGAGAGCCTCAGGCTGTGATCAGTTCGCAAAGGAGAGCTGAGCAGAAGTGTCCTGAGGATTTCTGGGCCAGGCTGACAGGCAGTCCCCACAGCACGGCTCCCCCATGGAAGGGTCCTGTGCCGGGGGGGGGGGGGGGGGGCACAGCTGCCATGCCACCCCTGCTGTTCGGTCGGTGGCTGGGAGAGACCTGGGGTGTGCATGGCCCCTGTGCACATGCTGGGGACTGTGGGTCACCTCTGCTCCCGTGGCCATCCCCTGAGACTGTGGAAGGCACTCCCCTGTCCATGCTACTCTGCTGGGTATGCCCCCTCCCCCGTCACCACAAGGACTTTGTGTTCACATGCCAACCGGTGCTGGAACAGGGATTCCAACTCAGATCCCTGTGACTCAATAAAGTCATGCTTTGTTGACTGATACCATGCCGCCTCTGAGGTTCTCTCCAGCCGCGGAGAAGTTTCTGGAACTCATACCTACTTGCCAGTGTCACGGTGAGCAGCTGAGTATGTGGACAGCAGTAAGTGACAAAGCCTAGTCCGGACTCCACCTGCATTAGCCTCTATTGGGATGACTTGAGCCACAGTCTGACTGTGTGTGCAGCTCACTCTGGTTTCGACCCCACTTCATGACCAGAGCCCTAGCAGGGGAGGAGCAACTCCTCCTAACCATGTTCTCTTAGAAGATACAGCCTTCCAAGCTCCAAACCAGAAACCCCAGTGCTCTCCCTTGAGCGTCCCTAAGATGAGTGGTGAGGCATGGAGGAGGAGGACACAGCACAGCCACCGGCACTGCTGCCAGACACACCCCAGCCCTTCGCGCAGGTCTGGACTGCTGACGACGAATTGCCCTCGGCTCCTGAGCCCAGGACCAGAGCTGGGCCAGCCAGGGCAAGGCGGAGACTCCGCAGGGTAGGCATTGGAGCAGGTCCCAGACCTGGCACTTCCCAGAGCACGCAGCGGGACTCATTTAAAGTGAAGGAGGGCCGGGCGTGGTGGCGCACGCTTGTAATCCCAGCATTCGGGAGGCTGAGACCAGAGGATCCGGGTTCTCGGCCAGTCTCAGCTACCTAGTGAGGCACTCCGCAACTTAGTGAGACTCGGTTTCAAAATAAAGAATAAAAAATAAGGCTGGGGGTGTAGCTCGGAGGTAGAATGCCCCTGGGTTCAATCCCCAGTACCGCAAAAAAAAAAAAAAAAAAAAAAAATGTAAAGTGAAGGAGGGCAGGCCTGTGTGGTTAAGAAAGGTTAAGATCATGGTACTCCATAATTTCTGAGCTTCGGCGCTTTGGAACACTCGGGAATAAACCACATCAGCCAGGTTCAGTTCCTGAGTCACTGGAGACGAATCTTATTTAAAACAAACAAAAAAAAGCATTGCTTTTGTCACCCAGTAACCACAGGGCTGGGAGTAGAGATCTTTTCCAAATATTTTGCTTCCCTGCCGTGGTAAGTAATGGTAAAGTAAGCTGGGCATGGTAGTGCACGCCTGTAATCCCAGTACTTGGGAGGCTGAGGCAGGAGGAGTGCAGGTTCAAAGCCAGCCTCAGCAACTTAGTAAGGTTCTCAGCAACTTGGTGAGAGCCTATTTGCAAATTAAAAAAAAAAAAAAAAAATAGGGCTGGTGGTGTAGCTTGGAGGTAGAATGCCCTTGGGTTCAATCTCCAGCAACACACCACACACACACACACACACACACACACACACACACACACACACACACGAAAGGAAAAAAAAAAGAAATATGGTAAATTGAATGCTACATGGCTCTTTCTTGACTGTTTGGTCTCATCTCAATGATTATCCATTATTGTACACACTTTGCTTCTGTATTATTGGTCCTGAACTGTTAGGCTTTAAACTGTTTCCAGTTCATCTTAACTTCACAGTCTTTCTGAGAACCGTGGCTTCCAGCAGTCGTCATTGTCCACCTTTAACAACCACATGGTGCCTTTTTAATTGGGGATACTACTGTGCTAGGGCCTGAGACTGTGTTCAAGATCCAGAGGCCCTCAACGAATGCCTGTGAACACGGTGGCGGGTGTTCAGTGTCTACCTCTCCCGGGGTTCCCTCTGCTTCCTTGGTTTCTCATCATATTCTGGACAGGTGAAGCTGCTTTGCTAGGTAAATGTCTTCAAGTGAAAAACTGTGTATTTCAGTTTATATTGCTCTGTTCTTTTTTTTTTTTTTTTTTTTCTTCAGTACTGGGGATTGAACTCAGGGGCATTCTACCTCCGAGCTATACCCCCAGCCCTATTTTGTATTCTTTATTTTGAAACAGGGTCTCACTAAGTTGTGGAGGGCCTCACTAGGTAGCTGAGGCTGGCCGCAAACCCGATCCTCCGGTCTCAGCCTCTCAAATGCTGGGATTACAAGCGTGCGCCACCACGCCGGGCTTTATTGCTCTGCTCCTTAGAGTACCTAACCACTATATTGACTACATAGCTTATCTGAAGCTGCCCTATCATGATACATAAACTAAGTGTTTTGTTGGATGGTGCAAAGAATACCTCTATGTCTTGTGCTCCAGAGCCAGACAGAACTGGTCAGAAATCTCAGATTTCATCAACAGATACCTATGCAAACTTGCATAAATCTTTTCTCCTCTGTAAAATGGGGGGCCATAAGTAGCTACTACTTACGTTGTGCGGTGTAAACGCTTTAACACATTATTTCT
>PVLC010005484.1:52575-76124 GCA_004027655.1 Graphiurus murinus
TTTTTTTTTTGCGGTACTGGGGATTGAACTCAGGGGCATTCTACCTCCGAGCTATACCCCCAGCCCTATTTTTTATTCTTTATTTTGAAACCGAGTCTCACTAAGTTGCGGAGGGCCTCACTAGGTAGCTGAGGCTGGCCTCGAACCCAGATCCTCCGGTCTCAGCCTCCCGAATGCTGGGATTACAAGCGTGCGCCGCCACGCCTGGCTGCCGGGAGTCTTTTCTAAGTTACTCATCGTTTTGGCCCAGAGCCTCCTCTCCACCCTGCAGGGTCTTTGAAGAAGGAAACTCAATCACTTCGCAGGATGGCCCTTCCACAGGCAGTGGAAGTTCTGACAGTTGGAAAGTTTCTTTAGGACAAGGAGCACTTGGCCTCTATTTCAGAAGAGGGTGAGGCCGGCTTCGATCCGCTCTGACACTTGTGTGTTTTTCTTGCTCCGCAGTGAACAGAGCATCTGCCAAGCCCGGGCTTCCGTGATGGTCTACGATGACACCAGTAAGAAATGGGTTCCCATCAAGCCCGGCCAGCAGGGCTTCAGCCGGATCAACATCTACCACAACACTGCCAGCAACACCTTCAGAGTCGTCGGAGTCAAGCTGCAGGATCAGCAGGTGAGCGCGGCGTCCCTGTCCCAGCCCCAGCCCGGCACGCCTCCTCACCCCCCAGAGAAGGAGATCGGGGGAAAAAGGGAGCAGTGGAGCCGGGCGTGGCGGCACACGCTTGTAATCCCAGCATTCGGGAGGCTGAGACCGGAGGATCCGGGTTCGAGGCCAGCCTCAGCTACCTAGTGAGGCACTCCGCAACTTAGTGAGACTCGGTTTCAAAATAAAGAATAAAAAATAGGGCTGGGGGTATAGCTCGGAAGTAGAATGCCCCTGAGTTCAATCCCCAGTACCACAAAAAAAAAAAAAAAAAGGAGCGGTGTTTGGAACCTGAGGATCCGGGTTTAAGTTCTGACTCTGTAGCCTCGCACTCCAAGATCTGAGGCCTTAAACAGATGATCTTCTCTGAACTTCAGTTTTCACAGGCCATGTGGAGACAGTAATTCACACCCTGCCTACCTCACGGTGCTATTGTCAGATGAGAATAAAAGGGTGGATGTGAAAAAGCTTGAAAAACAGAGTGCACAGATGTTTTGGTTTTATTCTATACTTACATATCCACATGTTAAGTGGCTATTTGGGGTTCATCGATCCCTAAATCTTACTTTGGGAAGAGTATCAAGATGATTAGAAAACTCAAATCACTTATCTCCCTAATAATACACCCTGGGCAAGTCACATGAGAGAATGTGGAAGTGCACCTGGTGAACACCTGTGTACATAGAAGGTCACAGCCCGTGTGTGCCGTGTCGTCAATGTCACAGATACAAAACTAAGGCGGAGTGGCCTGGCATGACACAGGCTAATCGAGACATGGAGGATGGCTGTCTGCTTAACCACAGCGACATTAATGAGTGCTTTACTCTTCTTCCGGCTGTCTTCTCAGAGACTGGCCGGGCCATTTTTGGCAATGAAGTTAGTTAGCAGATCTGTGGTTTCAGTATCTACAGGAAACTCAACTTAAGCAGCATCTTCTGGCAGCCCTTGATGACCAATCTTTGGCTGAGTTGAGCAGGAGGCTGCCTGCTGTCTCTGAAAGAATCAAAGTGTTAGCAATTAGGAAAGAGAAAACAGAACATTTTTAGTTTGCTGCCCATTGCTTTGGCCAAAACAGCCCAATTAAGATTCAGATTCTGTGGCTAAAAGGGGCCTCCCTACTTCAGGACCCCTGATGGAAGGTAGTCTGGCTAGCCCTGAACTCTTGGTACCTCTTGGGGCCGTCCTTTCCCTTGCCGGTGACCTTTCATGGCATGAAGGCTTCTCTAGAAACCTTCTAGAAGCTGCTTCCCCGTTCTTCCTGTCCACTGGTTCTAGATCTGCCTTTTAGAGACACATTTGTGTCACACGTTGCAGAACATATAGCATCCCTGACCCCAATTATGGTGACAACCAAAACCATGGCACAAGTTTCCAGACAGCCCCGTGGGAGGTGGGGGCGTGGGGGTGGGGTGGGATAACCCTAGTCAGGAACCTTTGGTGTAAGATCCATTTCCTTGGATAGTTTCTGAATCTCGGTGGGAGTTCCCTGCGCTTTTGCCTCTGTCGTGACAAGTTGTCCATTCCCTTCGTGACACCGCCCAGTCCCCTCCAGGGCACACTGCAAAGGCAACATGGCCTGCTGGGAGAGCACCAGCCGGAGAGCTGGGTTCCGAAACCCAACACCTCGCTGCCTCCTTGAGAGGAAACCGGATGTTGAGGAAAAGTTCTTCCTCCCGTGCAGGGAGGCACTGGCTGTGTCGGTTGTAACGCAGAGGGCTGCTAGGGTCTGGTTGAGAGGTTACAGATGTGCCTTCCACTTGGAATTACCTTTTAAGAGAGGGGCTCTGCGGACGTGGCTGAAACTCTCTCCCCGAAGGGATGGGGCAGGTTGACTAAGAATGTAAAAGCCATTCCTAGTGAACCAGGGCATTAGAGAAAGGCAGGAAGCCTGGCCCCTAATACCTCAGGGACCTCGGGGGGAAACGATTGGTTTTCACCTTTGTTTCTAGTTGGTATGAACTTACCATCTTAAAATGGCCAAACATTTTAGGAGAGACAGAGATTCCTAGTCTTCTAACCAGCTAGGGAGATCTTGCATCTTTAATATGCTTTATGGACCGTTGTTGTTGTTTGCGGTACTGGGGATGGAACCCAGGGGCATTCTACCTCCGAGCTACACCCCCAGCCCTATTTTTTATTCTTTATTTGAAACAGGGTCTCAGTAAGTTGCAAAGGGCCTCACTAAGTAGCTGAGGCTCGCCGCGAACCTGAGATCCTCCTGTCTCAGCCTCCCAAGTACTGGGATTACAGGCGTGCGCCACCACGCCCAGCTTATGGAGCATTTTTGTTCCTTGTTATTTCACTCTCCCCATAACTCTGTGAAAGTAATAGTACAAGAATTATTATCCCCAGTTTGCTGAATGGGTAGATAGAAAACCATGGGACCATCTGTGGAGAAAAGGACTAGTGAGTTACAGCACCATTAGCCAAGGTCTGACCTGAATTTCACGTTGAGGGTGGAAAGCCGAAGGTGATTTTAGTGGAGACTGAGTGGTAACCAACAGAGTGAGTTCTCAGGCTGAATTATTGGAAGTGCCGTGAATAAAATTAGTGAATTAGTGGAAGTGGAATAAGTTAATAGTGCGAATGAGCAGAGGTAGAGGTCCAGAAGAAGGGAGGCCGTAGTCCTACGCTGCACTGTCTATCCTCACCCACGACGTGGGGCCGAACCTGAGGGCCCTGAACTAGAGGCCATGAGGAGGGGACGGCTGACCCGTGCGAGGCCTGAGAGCAGAGAGGTGGGGCCACGAAAGGAGCAACGAGAGGGGGGTACTTGGAGAAGAGAAAAAAGAGGGCACAGCAGCGTTCTTCAGATACCTAAAGGGCTGCCACGTGGGGGACAACCTCACTTTTTCCATGCACCCCAGAGTGCAGAACTGGCAGTACTCTGTGGGCACTATCACGCAAGATTTGAACTCAAAGGACGACCTGTTCTGTGAGTGGCCTGCAGTTTGGGTGTGGTCTTGAGTGTGTCCCCCATGAAATATAATCCCCATCATGAGATATTGGGGAGATTCATCCAACTATGGTGTTTAGAGGTGGAGCTTTTGGGAGTTGATGAGAGTCATCAGGGCGGAGCCCCCATGACTGAATCCTGGGGGCTTTAAAAGAAGATCAAAGGGGCAAGAAGGGACTCCTCATCTCTTGCCATGTGATCCCCTGCACCATCTAGGGTCTGTGCTGTCAAGAAGGCCATCACCAGATGTGGGCCTTTGAACCTGTGAGCTAAGTGAACCTCTTTTCTTCATAAAGTTAGCCTTCCTCAGGTACTTCACTATAGTAATGAAAAATGGACTAATACATAGGCAGACTGTTGAAAGATGTAAAATGTTGCACTGTGAGCCCATGAGGCTAACTGGCCTTTTGAGGAAGATATTCTATCGTTAGGTAGAGATTTGGATGAGACCAGACCTCAGAAGTCTTTGCCAATCTGTAGATTCTATAGATTTGATTTGATTTGATTGTGGTACTGGGGATGGAACCCAGAGGCATTCTACCTCTGAGCTACACCCCCAGCCCTATTTTTATTCCTTATTTTGAAACAGGGTCTCACTAAGTTTCGGAAGGCCTCACTAAGTAGCTGAGGCTGGCCACCAACCCAGATCTACCGGTCGCAGCCTCCCAAGTACCGGGATTACAAGTGTGTGCCACCACACCCGGCTGATTCTATAGTTTTTAAGTCCAAATAAATACTTAAGGTCAGGAAGATAGTTCTCTACCATCAAGCTTCTTTCTTTGTAAAGGACTCTTGACTATTTTTACTCAAAAGCTTCAAAAACATGTGAGACGGTATTTAGAGTAGCAAGGGACTCCTTGAAGAGACTAGGAAAGGCACTCCCCTTACTCCCACACTCCCCAAAATAAGATATGTCTAAACATTGTGATTATAGGCTCCTATTCAGAAGGTACGACATTTTAAAATAAGTTTATCCTCTAACAAGTATCTAGATCTGTCCTTCCAAATCTTGAAGAATTATTTTTAGAATAAAGCTGACTAGAAGAGGTTGAAAGTAAAAAAAATTGGAAAAAGGTAAGCCCTACCAACACTAACCAAAATAAACTGTTATGGTTATATTAATATTAGATTACATAGATCTTACAGCAATTAAGAATTACTAAAGAGGGAAGTCAAAACAACCCTAAATTTGTATGCATCTAATAATATAGGTTCTCAATATATAAAACAAAAATGGACCAATCTAAATGTCCTGAGAAATAGATAAATTCAGAAGCATATTTGTATATTATAATTGTACCTCCAAGTAATGGACTAAACAAGCAGATAGAAATAAGTAAAGAGAGCTGGGCGTGGTGGCGCATGCTTGTAATCCCAGCATTCGGGAGGCTGAGACAGGAGGATCTGGGTTCGAGGCCAGCCTCAGCTACCTAGTGAGGCACTCCGCAACTTAGTGAGACCTTGTTTCAAAATAAATAATAAAAAATAGGGGTAGGGGTATAGCTCGGAGGTAGAATGCCTCTGAGTTCAATCCCCAATACCGCAAAAAAAAAAAAAGCCAGCATTAAAGCCAGGCATCATGGCACATGCCTATAATCCCAGTACTTGGGAGGCTGAAACAGGAGGATCACAGATTTGAAGCCAGCTTCAGCAACTTAGCAAGACCCTGTTTCCAAATAATAAAAATAAAATCAGTTAGGGGGTATAGCTTGGAGATATAATGACCCTGGGTTCAATCCCCAGCACCATAAAAGAAAGTAGAAAGTTAAGACGTTCATGGCCTCTGCAATTAAGTGAGAACTTGTTTGAAAAAAATTTTTTTCAGCCGGGCATGGTAGTGCACGCTTGTAATCCCAGCACCTAGTGAGGCACTCCGAAACTTAGTGAGACTCGGTTTCAAAATAAAGAATAAAAAATAGGGCTGGGCTGGGGGTATAGCTCAGAGGTAGAATGCCCCTGAGTTCAATCCCCAGTACGGAAAAAAAAAAAAAAAAAAAAATTTAAGATATTAATAATGCTGTAGCCACCCGGGCGTGGTGGCACACGCTTGTAATCCCAGTACTTGGGAGGCTGAGATTGGAGGATCCAGGTTCGAGGCCAGCCTCAGCTACTTAGTGAGGCACTCCGCAACTTAGTGAGACCCTGTTTCAAAATAAAGAATAAAAAATAGGGCTGGGGCTGTAGCTGGGAGGTAGAATGCCCCCTGGTTCCATCCCTAGTATAATAATAATAATAATAATAATAATAATAATAATAATAATAATAATGCTGTAGCCAGATCTGGTGGCACACCCTTGTAATTCCAGTACCTGGGAGGCTGAGACAGAAAGATTGCAAGTTCGAGGACAGCCTCAGCAAGTAAAGACTTTCATCAACCTAGTGAGACCTTGTTTCAAAACAAAAATAAAAATAAAATAAAATAGGGCTGGCGGTGTAGCTCAGAGGTAGAATGCCCTTGGGTTCCATCTCTAGTACCATTAAAAAAAAATGCTGTATATTTGTGTAGTAGTTTAACTTTTCCAAGTCATCCTTTTAGCTAATTACTCACTTATTAGTGCATTCTAAATACCAGACAATATTCAGAGGACTGTGGGAAGGAGAAATATGAACTGCAAAAGAAAATTGCCTTAAAACGCTTTATATCAAGAAGATAAGGGAGCCAAGTGTGGTGGCACACACTTGTAATCCCAGTACTTAGGAGGCTGAGACAGGAGGATCACGGATCATCACGGGTTCGAGGCTAGCCTCAGCTACTTAGTGAGGACCTCTGCAACTTAGTGAGACCCTGTTTCAAAATTGGTCTTGGGGGGAAGGGTGGATACTCGGAGGTAGAATGCCCCTGTGTTCAATCCCTAGTACCGCAAATTTAAAAAAAAAAACAAAAAGATATTAATAAGCTGCAAGTTAGATATGTATTGTATCACAGTGTGATCCCCACAGTGACCCCCACACTGTTGATAAAGCAATAGTACTATTCGTGTTTTGTATTTGGAGAAGCTGAGCCCAGCCAGGCGCAGTGACAGCCTTGAGCGGCGTTGCTGAAGGGCAGGGCCTGACCCAGAAACTGGTGGAACCTGACCCCCGGCTCAGCCTCTCATCTAGAGGCTAGGACTACACAGCATTGTTAGTTAAATGAACGGATGCGTGTTTCAACCCCTCACCGTTACGCAGAGCATAGTCTGCAAATGTGCCCGCTCGTGTTTTCCCCTCCCGTGAGCCCCACTGCACCCCCTGTTGCCAAGGGGACCCAGCTCCCTGCAGCTCACTTACAGCTTCTTTATTTACACGTATTTCTCTCTTTTCTCTTCCAGGTTGTGATCAATTATTCAATCGTGAAAGGGCTGAAGTACAATCAGGCAACGCCAACCTTCCACCAGTGGCGCGATGCCCGCCAGGTCTATGGCTTAAACTTCGCAAGCAAGGAAGAGGCGACCACGTTCTCCAATGCCATGCTGTTTGCCCTGAACATCATGAATTCCCAAGAAGGAGGTAAGCAGGGCTTCCTCGGGCGTGACATCGGACCCGCTCTCGTTCTGTCGTGCCTCGCCCTGCTACTGGAGCAGGCCATGTTGGGCGAGTACTCAGGGCTGCCTGACTCTAGCTGTGGAGAGGTATTAACAGCGCGAAGGAGGAAAGGATCCGGTGCTATCCTTTTGCCCTTTGTGAGACACGATTTTGTCGTGGCGTGCTCCTAAAGCTACATGTCCAGATCTGTTTTACTTTGGCCCTCCTACTTATATATTCTAGAATGCATGTCGGGCAGGACTGGAAGGGAACAGTCAACAATTTATTCTTGAATTCAGTTATTTGTATGTTGGACAACTATTTACCGAATACCTATTCAATGCAAGAAACTGGCTCGGTAGAACAGGCATGAAGTGAGTGGGGCCCTCCTCCTCAAGACGCTTGGTGGGGGGGGGGGGGGTAACCAGATTCGTACGCAGCTAACTGGAGTGACATTCAGTAGGTGCACTAATAAAGGTGTGTGCAGGGTGCTTGCGGAACGCAGGAACAGGAGTAGGTTGGCCCGTGTGGACCGCCAAGGGAGGCTTTGACAGCAGCGGTGACATTAGACCGGAGTGCCGAAGAGTAAAAACCTCACAAGACAGGCGAGAGTGGGCATCCCAGGTAGAGGCACTGCTGTTGGCCGGGGCAGAGGCGCTGGCACGGACATACTGCGGAGCATCGGAGCCTGGGCCGCAGGTGGGCAGAGGCTGCAGATGAAACTGGGAGGGCGGGGCTTGTGCCGCGAAAGGCCCTTCACACTGCAAGGCTGGGGGCGGCTCCATACTGCCGTGCATGGCAAGAATTCCTGTGCAGAGAGTTAAAGCAGAGGAATACTGGTCCACATGGCCTTTCCTGGACACGCATGATGGTAACTGTAAAGCAGGAACAGAGGCCTTCCCGTCAGGGCCGTCCTAGAGTTGACGAGGACCTCACCTGGGTGGAGGTCGGTGCGTAAGGACTGGACTTGGAGTCCACCCAGTTGGAGTCCCGATTCCGCCGCATGCTAGCTGGGGAATCCTTGGAGGACTTAAGTTTTCTGGGCCTCACTGTCCTTACCTATGACACGGGGACATACAGGGCTGTTTTTACATTCTAATCAATATTAGCATTTGTGTGTATTCATTATTACGTCTGCTGCCGCCACTACCACCAAACTAAAGGGGCAAGTGGGGGCACGGGTGCTCTCGGTGCAGAGCATGGGGCTTGGGCCCAGTTGACACACGGGGGGAGCATTCAGAAGGTAATGAAGACCGTGTTTCCAGCATCCCCCATAGGTTGTAGACAGATTGGGTGCTTGAATGCTTTCCCTATCATGATGCGCCCCAAGTGTGTGCATCTCCTGCCTACAACCTGGGATGTAGTGAGGAAGCTTCTCAGTGATAGTGGTGTTGAGTGACGGGCATAGGGCCAAAGCATCGTAGGCACCCAGAAAATGTTTAGTAAACTGCCTCTTTTTCTACCCAAGAGCCTTGCATTTCGTGGTAAAATGAGCTGATTTTAATATCTCTAATCTGAACTTACCTCCCTGTCCCCGGGATATAGGACTTCTATTATTTGTACCTATAGATACATTAAAGGGCAAAAAGGGGGGGTATTAGATTGAGTCAGATATGTAATTCTCTCAAAGCAAGTGCCTAAATTAAATGAAAACTACTAGTCGTTTTATGTATCACATCGTAAATCTTTTTTTTTTCTTTTTATGGCACTATGATTGAATCCAAGGGCATTCTACCTCTGAGCTACACCTCTAGCCCTATTTTTTTAATTTTTATTTTGAAGCAGGATCTCGTTAGGGTTGATGAGTCTCAGTACTTGCCGAGGCTGTCCTTGAACCTGCGATCCTCCTGTCTCAGCCTCCCATGTACTGGGATTACAGGTGTGCACCACCATGCCTGGCTCGATTGGGGATTCTTAACATTATCCTGGGGTAGGAATGGGCACAGTGGAGTAATATTCTTGCTACCTAACTTCTACATGGAACAACTACTCAGCATCTGACCCTTGGAGTGTCTGCTTGTCTGACATTTTTACTTGCTACCCACAGAATCAACCTTTTTTATTTATTTTTATTTATTATTTTATTTTATTTTATTTTTTGCAGTACTGGGGATTGAACGCAGAGGCGTTCTACCTCGAGCTATACCCCCAGCCCTATTTTTTATTCTTTATTTTGAAACAGGGTCTCACTAAGTTGTGGAGTGCCTCACTAGGTAGCTGAGGCTGGCCACGAACCCGGATCCTCCGGTCTCAGCCTCCCAAATGCTGGGAGACTAAAGTCAATTTAGTGAATGAATAAAAAATAGATAAATAAAATAACAATCGTGGAGCCTGGTAGTTTTAATTCCTTGGATTGAGGAAAGTAGTACAAGAGCTATCTTGGGGTTTTCACGGGTCCCAGACAAGGCTTTGGGTTCAGGAATATTTCAGTGGACAGAAACATTCCATCTCTGCCTTACTGGGGCTTTTCCTGCAGAGATGAACGTCTGGAGGCTATCTGGGGCCCGGAGGGGGCTGTCTGGTTCTGTTTCTGGGCTCTCTGCTACATGGGGAAGGAGCTCCGGGTGTAGGTGGCTCTGGGGCCCTTGTCGGTGGGAACTGTGCTGTCTGGTCCTCGGCTGGCTGGCTCCACTCCCCAGAGTGTGGCCCACGGACCCTTGGTGCCGTGCAGTGAAGCAAGTGTGATGGCCGAGATTGGTGCAGGGGCCGGCAGATGCTAACCGTGACAGTTACAGTAATAACATCCAGGCTTTCCTTCGGAGTCTGGGCTTTTTGTTTTCCACCGTGGCCTTCCCAGGTGGTGCTGGACTGGGGCAAGAGCAGCCCCAGAGAGGCACCGTGGGTACCCTTGCCAGTGTTAAGTCTCCTTCCTCTCTGTCAAACCCTCAGCCGTTCCTTCTCATTAGCGATTAGAGATCCCTGTCTCCAAGCGGGGATCATGGCCTGGGCCGTGCCTCCTGGTTGCTGAAGCTGGCTTCTGGCTTATCCGTGGCATCCTGAGAAGTCTGGTGCTCTCCACGCCAGCGCAAGGGCCTCAGGGCAGAGACGTCTCCTGCTCCCCAGCGAGTTCTCAAAACCCACCCCTTTCAGCCTCCCCAATGGGTCCTTTTTGTCATTGTTTTCCTTTCTCATGGGCATCTTTTTCTAAACCCTGTAAACCTCCAGTCGTGATAATGAGCAAGTTATATGTTGAAAACTACTAACCGTAACGGTAATGATAGCGGTCTTTATCTGGACCGTCAGAAGTCCAGTTACCTGCTTTGAGGAAGGTTCCCAGAACGAGCCGCTGCAGTAACACGCAAAGGAAGCATGGCTGGTCCACCGCAGGGCCAGTCCTCCTATTGAGCTCCGCTTACAAACAGATTTGAAGGTGGGAAGAAGCTCAGGGATATCTAATCCAGTCCCCACACACACTGGATCCACTTCTCTAGTTGCAAGGGATGAAGGGAGGGCATCTGGCCCCAACAAGGGCTTCCGAGAGCCACCGGGCCCCGTCAGCTTGGCCCCCTCTGCTCCCGCCAACACAGCCCCGCACACCCTCCTTGGGGCCGAATGGCCAGCGCCCTCCGCCCTTCAGACACCTGGTGGTGTCGGTGTGGCCCGGCCTGCTGGTCCTCTGGGTGGCAGGCTTGTGCTCTCGGTCCCCTCTCCCTGTCAGCGAGTGTAAGGGGAGACATGTAGTGAACACTCAAGAAATCCCCACTAAGCCAGGCATGGTGGCGCATGCTTATAATCCCAGTACTTGGGAGGCTGAGACTGGAGGATCCGTGTTCACGGCCAGCCTCAGCTACTTAGTGAGGCCCTCTGCAACTTAGTGAGACCCTGTTTCAAATAAAGAATAAAAAATAGGACTGGGGGTGTGGCTTGGAGGTAGAATGCCCTGGGTTCAATCCCCAGTACGAAAAAAAAAAAAAAAGAAAGAAAGAAATCCCCACTAAGCTGTCCTTTTCCCTTTCTGGGTCTGAGCAACCCTCCAGGCACAGAAGCTTCAGGCCTAGCCAGCTCCTCCACTCACAGACCTTGTACAGGCCTCCCTCAGGCCCGGGGCCTTCGTGGGCCTCGGCACCCTCGCCTGGAATGTGGAATTGGACCGTCCCCCGCAGTCTTTTACCAGCCTGGCAGCCCTTCTCTGTAGTGCCCGCTGCGCTGCCATCTACTCAGGCACCCAGAGGCCATGACATTGAAGGAAACCAGGAGACCCGGCACTAGGCCTGGCTGTGCCACTTGCATACACGGGACTCGGCAAATCACTGCGTTGGCCTGGGTCTCTTCATCGATAACCTGGGGTGGCTACCGGGGCACGCACTCACAGCGGGGGGTCCAAGGAGATGGTGGGCACAGCAGGGGTGCGCCCCATGGCACGGATAGGAAGGCCCGTGACAGTGACCACTAGTCAAAGGAGCAGCGGCAGCAGCTTGGCCGAGTCTCGTTTGAATAAGGAGGGCCTCCCCGGGCCGTGTGTGAAGTCCTGGGAAAGCTGGCCCCGGAAGTTCCCTGGCTGATACCAGTGGGAGAAGGCGTTCTGAACGTCGGGAGTCTGGGTTCTTCTCCGGCTCGGTCACTGCCTAGCACGTGACTTCAGAAAGCTTCCGTCTTCTCTGATGCTCTAGACCCTGCCACGGCGGGGCTCGCCTAGACTGGGAGCTCTCAACAGGAGCCGTGTGGACACGGAAGGGGTCTGGTGACACAGTGGCAGAGGGGTCAGGCCTGCTAGACACCTTGCATGCTCAGAACAGTCCTGGGCAAGGAAGAATTGTTTTGCATGTCCCACCAAGTACGCATGGGTAGGAAATGGATTTTTTAATATTTTGAGGCAGAACGTGTGTGTGTGTGTGTGTCTGTGTGTGTGTGTGTGTAGTACTGGGGTTTAAACTGAGGGGTGCTTTAATGCTACATCCCCATTTTTATTTCATTTTGAGACAGTCTTGTTAAGTTGCTCAGGCTGGTTTCGAACTTGTGATGCTCTCACCTCACTGATAGCTGGGATTATAGACATGTGCCACTGCTTTAAGGCACTGAGTTTTGGGGGGGTTTTGTTGTTGTTGTTGCTGCCGCTGCTGTTGTTATAGTGTGTGTGTGTGTGTGTGTGTGTGTATGTGTGTCACTAGGAGTTGAACGCAGGGAACTCTACCTCTGAGCTACACCCCCAGCCCTATTTTGTTTGAAACAGGGTCTCACTAATTGTGGAAGGCCTCACTAAGTTGCTGAGGCTAGCAGCAAACCTGTGATCCTCCTCTCTCAGTACTGAGATTACAAGTACTGGGATTACAAGTGTGTGGCACCACATCTGGCTGACACTGGATTTTTTTTTACCAGTTTTAGTATGTGCTGAATTTTCTAGGAATGCAACTACCACATATGTAAAAAAAAAAAAAAAAAAAAAAAAAAAAAGAAAAATTATAGTTGATTTTGTTCATAACTTTACCAGGAGTTGCTCTGTTTGGGAAAACCCAGTTTCCCACATCGTCACTTGTGAATTCTCAATCATCCTGACCACTGCCCTTCTGCAAACCCGCCTGTGGCAGCAGCGTCCGAGAGCCTGTGGTAGGCTTTGTGTGTGAGCCGCTGACTGCCTCTCTCCTGCTGACCTTGGGTCCAGCCTTTTGTGTGGGTGTGGGTGGTGGTACTGGGTATTGAATTCAGAAGTGTTCTACCACCGGGCGTGGTGGGGCACGCTTGTAATCCCAGCATTCGGGAGGCTGAGACCGGAGGATTCGGGTTCGCAGTCAGCCTCAGCTACCTAGTGAGGCACTCCGCAACTTAGTGAGAGACCCTGTTTCAAAATAAAGAATAAAAAATAGGGCTGGGGGTGTAGCTCGGAGGTAGAATGCCCCTGAGTTCAATCCCCAGTACCGCAAAAAAAAAAAAAAAAAAAAAAAGTGTTCTACCACTGAACTGTATCCTGACCCTTTTTATTTTTATTTATTTATTTTATTTTGAGACAGGGTCTCACTGAATTGCCTAGGCTGCCCTTGAATCTGTAATCCTTCTGTCTCGGCCTCCCAGATCCTGGGCTGACTCAAGCCATGTGCCACCACACCCAGCTGTCATGTATGCTGTATCATGGATTACTTCTCTGTCTCTGCTTTATGGTATATTTAAGGCATTGTGCAGATTTTGTTTCCTAATTGATGTAGGTAACACAGGGAGCGTTACGAAATGTTTCTTGTGGAAAGGGGCCATCCGTCTGAAAGGCTCGAGAACCGCTGGACTAGGTCTATAAAATCAGACTCGCTCCTTCTTGCACCCCATCTCTTGTCTGACTTGATCATCAGCTAACGGTGCCCCATCTCACAGCTGGGAAAGCTGAGCCCCAGAGGGAGGAAGCCAGGACCTGGCCCCAACCCCATGATGAGGGCACTGCTCTTCCTCCTGCCCAGAGCTGCACACGGGAACGTAGAAGCAACGGGGGCAGATGGAAGGGTGTGTTTGGGAGCCAGCTACCTTGAGTCCAAATGTCTGTTCTCCTACCTGTGAGCGTCACGGCCTGAGCGAGTTGCACCACCTGTAAACGGATGCCGGAATGCCATGGTCCTGCTGTGGTTACAGGACACGATTGGTATGGAAGACACTTGGTGTCTGGGAGGCGTCCTTCGCCACCGCCCCCCACCCCGCTCCACCTGTTCCCCCAGGTCCAGTGCTCTTCCATTAAACCGCCAGCTTCTCTCTGATATGATCGTCTCCGTTACTCCAGGAGAGGCAGCCCTAGTAGTACTTGAAGCACGACCCCGGGAGGATGGCACTGGGCCACCTGGTGGGAGGGAATTCTCAGGAAACTTTCCCCTCAGAACCTCTGCTGGTGTAGAAGGCGGACCCCGGGCCCAGGGGGGTGGGAGTGGAACTAGGGAAGGGGACTGGGTGTCATGAAAGCAAGTTCATGTTTTGCAGATGACAAAACTAAGACCCAGTGCGGGGAGGGACCCGAGGTACCCAGGGTCACAATAGAGAGACAAAGCTGTGACCACGCCTGAGGTTTCTCCCACTATTACCGGCAACTAGCTGTGAGGCAACCATTCCTTCTTTTTTCTTTAATGTGCTTTTATTGGAGCATTATGGTCTCACATCATAATGTAAATCATGTTGACATTGTCCCAGTTACTCCCTAGCTTGTGCATGTTAAAGAAAACACATGTCCCTTCACTTCCTGTGCCTGGCTAATCTCACTTAACATCATGTTCTCAGGTCCTTCCATTTTCTTGCAAATGACATTATTTTATTCTTCTTTATTGCTGAGTAGAATTCTATTGTGTGTGTTTCCCATAGTTTTGTGATCTATTCATCTGTTGATGGACACCTGGGTTGGTTCCATAATTTGACTATTGTGAATTGTGCTGCTATGAACACGGGCATGCATATAGTACTGTAGTTCTCTGGTTTCCAACCATTCCTTCTTAAAAGATTACCTGGGAAAGCTGGACATGGTGGCTCATGCTTGTAATCCCAATACTTGGGAGGCTGAGACTAGAGGATCGTAGGTTCGAGGCCAGCCTCAGCAAGTAGTGAGACTCTCATCAACCTCTTGAGACCCTGTTTCAAAATAAAAATTAAAAATAGGGCTGAGGATGTAGCTCACAGGTAGAATGCCCCTAAGAGAGAGAGAGAGAGAGAGAGAGAGAGAGAGAGAGAGATCACCTGGGGCCTAGGTCGAGGGCTGGACAGACAGGGCTGAGGCACGTGAGAAGTTGGGCTTGGGAGGACTGAGATGGTGAGATTTTGTCCATTTTTTTTTTTCTTTTTCCTTTTGTGGTACTGGGGATTGAACTCGGGGTATTCTGAGCTCAGTGTGGGAGTCTACATTTCCTCTTTTTTTTTGTTTTGTTTTCGTTCTAGGAATTAAACTCAAAGGCATTCTATCTCCGAGCTATATCCCCAGACCAGTTTTATTTCTTATTTAGAAACAGGGTCTCATAGGTTTCTGAGAGTCTCACTAAAATTGCCAAGGCTGGCTTCAAACCTTCAATCCTCCTGACTCAGCCTCCCAAGTACTGGGATTACAGGCGTGCACCACTACGTCAGGTATACATTTCCTTAGAAGCCACAGGCAGAGTATGAACGTGCTACCCTAAGCCAAAGCGCAGGAAAGCCTCAGCACGCGGGGCCTGGTCTCAAGGGCTGGGCAGGAGTGGAGCCGAATCGTGACTAGTCAGCATCAAGTTGCAGGTTTGGGGGTGGATGCAGTGGGTTTCAAACTAGCTATTTGGAAGCATTCCAGGGTCCAGCGAGGTACGCAGGGCCCCCACTTGGATACGACCAGAAGTTTTGCTTTACCAGTGTTATGTAGTGGAACTCTAAAAAGACTGAAAGAGAAGAAGGGAGGGAGAGAGGGAGAGAAGACAGAAAACCTGGTAGCTTAGTGAGCTCCACATGGGGGATTAAAACAGGAGGAAGCACTGGTTTCCATTGGCCTCTGGATCGTAATGGCACATCCTTGGCTTGCTTGGCTTGCTTGTATGAACATCACTGGAAAGGTGGGGGAATGACTCTCCTGGTGCTGGATACAAAATGGTTTTTCCAGGCCTCCGTGTTCTTGGCTGCAACATGAGCAGAGTGATGGGAAAGAGCCAAAGACAGGAGTGGAGCAGAATTGTGACAGACCTTTCACGAAAAGTTCTAGACAGACCTTTCACGAAGAATTCTAGACAGACCTTTCACGAAGAGTTCTAGACAGACCTTTCACGAAGAGTTCTAGACAGACCTTTCATGAAGAATCAGACCCAGTGCTGTTTTCTTATTGAAGGAGGGGAAGGTTGTTAAATCTCAGAGCTTCCCGAAGAAGTTTTGTTTTCAGAAAACAAAACTGGTTGGCTTTTGCTTCTCAGATACCTTTTTGTTGGCAATTACCAACCTTCCCCCCGCCAAAAAAAAAAAAAAACTGAACCATGTTCATCTCCCTGTCTGAAGACCATCGACGCTTTCTTCTGGGCTTGGTGTGAGCTGGAAAGCAGGCTCCATGTGGCCCCACCCGGAGGGAAGGGGACCAGCTACTCCACCCACCCGCCCTTCCTGGCCTCCTGTCCCCTCCCGACTGCCCCCTGGTGGACAACAGAGATAGGGCGCTCAGAGTCAGCCGCACCTTGTTCTCTTCCACACCATCCAGTGCTCAAGGCACCTGCTCTGCCTTGCTTGGGCTGCCCTGGCCCTCACCTCCTCTCTCTTTTCCCGTGCTAAGTCCCTCCAGCACCTCCCTGCTCAGATGACAGCAATGGCGTGCCGCCTCGCCGGCACTCCCACAGCGCTTGATTTTTACCTGTGTCCTTTTTAACTCTAGACCCTCAAAACCTAGCACGCCGGTCTGATTTAGGGGCCTTTGGTGTACTTCTTCTGCCTGGAGGAGCAAACCAAGACCTGGGGCGGGGGGGGGGCTGGCGCTCATCTCCTGGCGCTTGGCCCAGGCCGCAGCTCGATGGCAGGTGCCCCAGGCTTTGTGGTGGGGAGGACTGTGTGCTGGACGGTCCTGAGAATCTCTGCCTCATCCCCCCTGAAGGGTTGGGCCAGTCCCAACGGGTCACCCTCCCTTCCCCTTAAGGCTGGCCTCCCCGTGGGTGCCTCAGGGCTGCCCTGCCCTCGCTTCTGCTTGCCGTGTGCCTTGGGGACGCTGGCGTTCTCCCCTCTCACAGTCAGGACGCCGCGCTGGCGGTTCCTTGGCTGTGTCTTGGCGACCGTCTGCTCATCCTAAGCGTCGCTGTGATGGTGTAGCTGTACCTGACGTACGGGGCACCTGAGGCGCTGTGCCCTGCTGCAAGCACACTGCTGGCTTAGACGCTTGGTTGGCCAGTGTAGACCGTGAGCTCCTCGGGGCAGGGGCCTTGCTTCCCACATCTGAGACCAGCTCGTCAGCGGGTCCGGCGTGAGCTCACACAGCGGCGCCTCCCGCTCCCCCGCACCCTCCTCTGCACACCGAGACAGTGCTCCTCTCGGAGCCGCAGCCTGTGACCTGGGCTCAAGGTGAGGGGTGCTGCCTGTGCCTAGGGACATGGCCATGCAACTGTCTCACACAGACATCGCACCCATCGCCTTGGCCTGCCGAGCACCGCCCCAGGCCCCGGAGAGCACCGCCATAGCCGCCGCCGAGAGGTAGGTGCTGCAGGAGCTCCGCACGCCCTCGAGCCGGGAACCAGCCTTGGTCTGGGTTACGGCTCATCACACCCACCTCACAGGGATGTTGTGAGGACGGCCCGAGATGATATGTCACCTGCAAGTTACTATAACAACCTGAAGTCACTCTCTGACAAGCGCCTGCAGAGGTGACTATCACGTCCGTGCCCAGGTGGGAGACAGGCTAGCTGGGGCGTTCCGGGGGGATCGGGATGGGGACGGACGTGAGGGTCCAGCGGTGAGGAGCGCGGTGCGGAGCAGCCAGCTCTGAGTGATCGGGGACTTCACCCCGCCTGGCCTGCAGAATCTCCATCTGTACTTGGCAGTGAGCACCCCCAGACTCTGAGCATCCCAGCATCCTCCTGCCGCCGTTGTCCTTCTTAAAAGAGCTTTCAGCTCATTAGCAGCTCACACCTCAGAGAAAAAAGTCTGCCCGCTCCGCCAGCCGTAACACTAATGGCAAGATTACTTCGGGTCTTTTCAAAGCATCTTGCATAAATACGGCCTGAGCACCGCATGCCCAATCAGGCGGTGAGACACCGAGCAGGCCATCGTGGTGTCACCCCGTCCAGTGTCTGCCTGGGGTGCGCCTGGTGGGAGGCGGTCCTGGCGTGGTCCGTGGGAGCCAGCTAAGGTGAGCCACCTGGGGCCAGCACAGGTGGTGACAGAAGGCACAGTCTGGACGCAGGTGACCGTGCCATGCCCTAGCTGTCACATGGAGCAGCCGTGAAACCTGGAACAAGCCGTTTCCCTCAGGCTGAGCCTTCCTGTCCTCATCTTTAAACAGACATCATAAGCACCTCGCGAAGTTGTTGTGAGACTCTGCTGATAGAATAGATGCGAGCTGGTACACACCTGTGATCCTGAGAGGCTGGGACAGAAAAATCACAGGCTCAAGCCAAGGCTCAGCAACTTCAAAATGAGAAAGAAAAATGGCTGGGGGTGTAACTCAGAGGTAGAATGCCCCTGGCTTCAATCCCCAGTATGATCACTTCACAAGTAGACTTCTGCCAACTTTAGCGCAAATATTTTAGTAAACAACCATCCCCAGGACTCAGAAAGCCAAGTGCTCTACTGAGGACTGAACTTTGTATTTATTTCTTTTTCTTTTTCTTTTTTGTGTGGTACTGGGGTACTGGGGATTGAATTCAGGGGCATTCTACCTCCGAGCTACACCCCCAGTCCTATTTTTTATTCTTTATTTTGAAACAGAGTCTCACTAAGTTGCGGAGTGCCTCACTAGGTAGCTGAGGCTGGCTGCGAACCTGGAGCCTCTGGTCTCAGCCTCCCAAGTACTGGGATCACAAGGGAAGCGCCACCACTCCGGGCTTGAACTCTGCATTTCTAAAGTGGGCCCGGCATGAGCACATGAGGCCCCGCCCACTGCCTACCCTCCCCATCTATTTACTTGTTCAACAAACAGGGTTTTTTCACAGGGGCCACTTACTCAGCCAGCCTGTGCCTGCGCCTGGCCCGCTCCGGCTCTCCCCACACGGCAGGCATAAGACCTTTTCGCCTCTCGATGGGGCCAGTCCTTGCTCAGGGCTCTCGGAGACTTCGGTCTTACCAGAAAGCCTGCATGGCCCTACATGTTCTGGCCCTGGCTGTGTTGGGTTTTGTTGTTGTTTTACTTGTTTGTTTTTGTACTGAGGGTGGAGCCCAGGACCTTGCAAGTGCTACGCCATTAGCTGCATCGCTAGACTTTTTTTTTTTTTTTTTTTTTTTTTGAGACACGATCTCACTAAGTTGCCAAGACTGGCCTCATTCAAACTTGCAGTCTCCCTGCCTCTGCCTTCTGAATAGCTGGGCTTGCGGGAGCACACCACTGAGTCTGGCTCCTAGCTGTCTTTCTGAGTTTGCTCCTCCCTCACTCCACCTCGCCCATTTCATTCCGGTTTCAGACACACTCCTGGCTCAGGGCCCGTACCCCTAGTCCCTTCTGCCTAGGATGGCCTTCCCTCTAAACACCCTCACGGCTCCTCCCCGCACTTCACACGGCCTCTGCTCCAACGTCACCTGACCAGAGAGTTACCTGTCTTAGTAGGACCACACACGCCACCTTAATTCTCATATTCTCTCTCTCCCTCTCCCTCTCCCTCTCCCTCTCCCTCTCTCTCCCTCTCTGTGCTGTATTTTTCTTCTTCTGTCTTTACTTGCCTGCCTGTCCTCTCTGGATTCTAAGTTCAAGGAAAGCAGTTTGTATCCACACCTCTGTCCCAGTGCCTAGCATGACGATATTTGTTTGATGAGTGCACGGACAGCCCCCGTGAATCACTGAGCATCTATCCTGGGCTTTGCTGCAGCTCACCAGGGTAAATATGGTCCCTGGGTTCGTGGAGCTCACAGCCAGGTGGATAGAGACCTGTCCATACGGGGCCTCGTGTGCTGCGATGGAGGAAAGAAAGTACAGGGTGTGGGAGCCTGGAAAGGCGAAGAGGAAGGCAGGCGGAGGAGAGGGAGCAGGCTCCTGGAGGGTCCTGGGGTTGGACGTGCCTGATCTGGGTCTCGAGGGTTGGTCACAAGGTTGCCAGCTGCAGAGGAGAGAAGAGTAGTGCGACAGAGGGAACAGTATACGCAGAGGCACAGAGAAGGCAGAACAAAGGTGAGGCTTGAGGGAGAGGTGGGGCCAGGCCTGGAAGGCCGGTGGCGCATGTGGTAGTCTAGGGACTGTTCCCTGGGCTGTGGGGAAGGTCACAGGGTGCCTGACAGAGCTAGGTAGGACTCAGATTCAGTCCTTGGTGGCTTCGAGCCCGCTTAGTAAGTGGCGAGAGCCGGCATCCTTCCCGCTCAGGCTTCTCTCGCCACTGTGGTGGGGAAATCGAGTCTCCAGGAGGAAAGGGAGGCTCAAGGGCTCCAGGCTCAGTCTGTGATCCCAAGGGAAGCCCCGAGCCAGGCAGGACGGCGTGAGCGCCACATGGGTGGGAAGTGAGGTCCAGCTGCAGGCACCCCTCCTGCAGCGGCTGGGGGGGGGGGGGCTGAGAATATGAAATCCAGTGTTCTGCCTTACAAATGCAGCGTACTTTGCACATTTGTCTTCTACTCCAAGTAAGTGCAGAGGGAGCCATGCTTACAACAAGCCCGTGCATTCAGGGAAGGGAAGAGCCCAGTGTGGCCGTCTGCCCAATCCAAGAAGGGGCACTCACAGGGAAAGTGAAGGCAGAGCAGTCGGTTCAAATCCCAAAGTAGGGATTTCCCATGCAAACCAGCGGGAACCGGAACAGTGTCCTGGCCCGGGGATGGCAGGGAAGAGCTTTGCGTTCTGACCTGGGGTCTGTAAGCACAGGCTCAAGAGGACGACGAGCCTGAGGCAGAGGCCGGTGGGGCTGGTGGGAAGCCCCCGGCAAGAGCAAGGAGGCTAAGACCTGGCTAGGCCAGTTCTCGGGGAGACAGCGTTTTCTGGAGAACAGTAGGGGCCAAGAGCAGGAAATATCAAAGTCAGAACGGGGAGATGGCCCCGCCTTTGCCAGAGCACACTAACCTGGTTTTCTGGTACAGAGAATGTGGGGGCAGCGCGCGCAGTTCATCCCTGACCCTGCACCGGCCTCCAGGGTACAGAGAGGAATGCGTGCAGGCCCTGCAGTGGAGAAGGGAGCAGCTGCCACGTCCACAAGGGCACACGGGGGGCCACGGGGGAAAGCTGCTCCCTGGGCCTTAGGATCCCAGGGCTTTGCCGGTCAGGGCAGCACATGGACCGGCCTTCCGGAAGACAGTTACTGCACCCATGGGCGCGAGCCCTGAGCCCACGGCCTGGTGAGCGGTGCGGCCTGGCAGGTTGGAGGGCGATCCCCCACAGACCTTGGAGCCTGCTGGGGGCGCTGGGAAAGAAAGTGGGAGTGGAGGAACAGGTGGAGAGGGGGAAAGCGAATGTGATGACGAGGAGACGGGTCCAAGGGAGGCCCAGGGGTTCCTTGGCCTGGTCACCTGTTCCCTGGGGCCTGCACGCCAACCCTGGTCCCCTCCCCTCCCCCACAGGGTGGAAGGAAAGCTGTGGCAGGGGGGTCCCTCTGGCAGACACCTGGTGTCCCCAAGGCCAGTAGGCTAAGCCCCCCACACGGGATCCAGGGCTTGACGGAGTCAGGTGGACCAGACGGTTCTGATAGGCTCCCGGGACGGCTTCATTAAAGATTGACATGGCGAAGCCCATTTGACGGTCGGGCGGCGTATCAGTTACCACTGCGCCAGCCGGGCAGCTGAGGAAGGAGAGGTAAGTGGCCAAGATGCGAGAGGCGCCTCACGGATTGCGCCGAGCCGCCCTGCCCGTGATGGTCAGCAGGGAGTGGACCTTCCACTGTCTCTGCTTCTGCCACTGTGACTGCACCGTGCTTTGCAGAGTGACCTGTAGGTGACGGGCGCTCCTCCCTCTCCTTCCTGCTCCTCCGGGCCTCTCCTTCATTCCCCACTGCGCCGGGGCAGGGGGCTGGGGGCGGGAATGCTGGGCGTCGGGCTGAGTGTGTCACTGCCGGCTGCAGGCTGCATTACAGTGAGGCCCTCGTGGAGTGGTGGGGTGCCGGGAGGCCCGGGCTGCTGCTCCCGCCGCACCGCTGGCCAGAGACCTGAGCCACCTCTCGCAAGCCCCACGCCCGGCCCCAGCCCCAGGTTCCCCACCTGCAAAGTGGGCTGAGAAGCCCCACCCTGGACAGGTGGGCAAACTGATCTCCACAAGTGCTGCAAAGATGCTCTGTAGACCGTAGAGGTGTGGTAACTTGTGTTTACAGTTTGTTGTTTGAGGTTCATTTCAAGGTAAGTTTTATGGGGGAGAAGGACTTTACTAGGAAAACAGCTCATCTGAGGATACAGCCTGAGTAGGGCCACGCCTGTGGGTTGGGATTCCAGTCCTCGGTTTCCCCTGGAGCGGGGCACGCCCCTGCCCTGACCCTGGGCCTCAGGAAGGGCAGGGGCCAGGGAAGGGCTGCTGCTTACTGCACCCGGTGGCACTAGGCCTCCGGTCGTCATTTATCAACACTGGAAGAGGGCCTTTCCTCTCAGCCGTGTGATTTTTGGAGTATCGTTGCAAGGGCTGGCAGGCGCGTCTCCCTGTGTGGCCCTGGGGTCCTCCCTCTTCAAAGTGCCGTCTCCACATCGGGAAGTGACATCTTCTGCTTAATGGGTGTTTTGCAGCCCAAGCTCTCAGCACCAAGGAGCGGGGCTGTCCCTGCCCAGCCCAGGGCTCGGGGTGAGGGTGTACTGCCAGAGTTCTGAGGGTGACCCAGAAGCTGGCGCTGGTGAGCTGAGGAGAGGGGACTGGCCTGCTGCACGTCCAAATTCATGGAGTAAGGACTAGCCTGGGAAATTCACGCAGCGTTCCTTGAAGCAAGCTACTAACCCGGTATTAAAACAGGAAGGGCGGCAGTCAGGTGTTTGTCTGAGTTGAACCTGGGAGATGGGGACCCTGGCTGCCTTTGTTTTCTAAACATAAAGGTGGAGCTCTTTGTTTGGCCGGGGCTGAGCATCTGTGTGCTTTGGGGAACAGCGCCCTGCACCTGGAGACAGTTGTCCTGGGCACTCGTCCTAGCTCTGCCACCAATCCCTGTGTGACGCTGGCCGGCTATCTCTAAGGATACTGGCCAGACCAGGGCTCCACTCCCACGTAGACACCTGCCTGCTTGGCGGGAGGAATGGCAAGTTCCAGGAGGAGGATGGGGTCTTGGCACTGGAGGGGAGGCCTGCTAGGGAGACCCCGTCTAAGAAGGCACCACCCAGGCTCCATCCAAAATGGAGGGACTGCATGGGAAGAGGAAACGGAGCCAGCCAGAGAGATGGCGGAGAGGGAAGGGGAGGGGAGCGCAGGCGGGCTTGGGTCTCTGCCCAGCCCAGCACAGGTGGTTCTCGTTCCCTGGCCAGAAATTCCATCAAGCGTCACCGAGCAGGTGCTGGATCCTTTGTCTCCGGCACTCCTGGGATCTCAGGTTCTGTCTTTTCAGGAGGCCAGGGGATGCCTTTCCTACAGAGATGAACTAGAAACTTAGTCTGTCCCTCTGTCCCAGGGGAGCTGGGGTTGGTGGCCCAGTCTCGTCAGCGTGCACAGAGGGCAGGAGGAAGGTCTCTCCTGAGCTGTCCTATGCCTCCCTAAAATGCAGCACCTCCAGCCGGAGCCCTGCACCCGCCAGGCCTCACCTCTCGGGGAAGGAGAACAGGGAGCTGTTCGCCTAGGGACTCGGGGACATTTTTTTTTTTTTGTAATAATTCGTGCTTTGTATTTATACATTTTTGTTAGGTACAAATTGATAAAGACAAATGCGCACACATTTCTCATCTGACCCTATCCCCAATTCCCACCCCGCTCCCTCGCCCTCCCTCCCTCTCAAGTTCAGTTCAGTGAGTGATCTTGATATAATTGTGTAAGTACATCAT
>PVLC010005485.1:0-53624 GCA_004027655.1 Graphiurus murinus
CAGTACTGGGGATTGAACTCAGGGGCGTTCTACCTCTGAGCTATACCTCCAGCCCTATTTTTTATTCTTTATTTTGAAACCAGGTCTCACTAAGTTGCGGAGTGCCTCACTAGATAGCCGAGGCTGGCCGCGAACCCAGATCCTCCGGTCTCAGGCTCCCAAATGCTGGGATTACAAGCGTGCGCCACAACACCCAGCTTGTTTTTGCTTTTTAAATGAGGAAATGTGCATGGAGCTCTTCATGTCCACATGCCTCTTTTTTTGGGTGAGCAATCATATGCAACTGCTGGCCAATCAGTTTCAACTAGACCTGGGGACAAGCACCTTGAACAGAGAGGATGGAGGCAGACCTACAGGAATCAGAGTGCTCCTCTGTGCCTTGTGCACCAGGCCCTGTAAGACCCTCTGGACACTGGTCTGCATATGCTGTGTGTGAGCATGTGATGGGAATTAACACGTAGTTCTGTGTCCCAGCTTTATTGCTGAGGTCCGTAATGAGTCAGTATAATTAAGCACCATTTGCCTGGTTAGTTAGTTCAGGTGTCTAAATCTGTCACAATAAAGTATGTGATGTTAAACATGTTTGGATTAGAACCTTCTGGAGCCAATGCCAATGAAGACAGCTATATTAATCACATGGGAGGTTAGCTTATTTGAGATTTTCTATGCACCTCTGAGTTACAGTGTTTCATCCATCAAGGGCTTGCTGGAGACATCTGTAAACTTTGATTTATTGCACTGTTCCTGGTAAAGAATTAAATAGCATTATCCTCAAATATATTGGCTTAATTGACAGGTAGAGATTTAATCCCGTTAATTATCTAGCCTGCTTGAAAGCTTCCATTAACCCGTTGCTGAATCGGTGGGATTCAGAAGAGGTATCTCAGCACCTATGTGGGGCGCAGGTAAATGCATCACCACCCTCTGTCTTCAAAAAGTTTACTCTCACCAGCCCCAAATGTGAGTGGCCAGGGACACCCATGGCATAAGCGCATCGCCTAGAATGGCCTTCTCTCTGACTCCACCCAGCCTCCCCCTTAGTCAGTGGCATCGGGAGGTTTGAAATCAAAGTCTCTCTTAGCTAGGGGTTTTGGCTATGGCCACTTAATGACATAATGTGTGAAAGTTGTCAATTCATTTATTTATTCAATATGTCTTTATTGAGCACCTACTATGTTCAGGAACTTTACTGGGCTGGAAAAAAAACAGAAATACAGTAAAGAGAGTTGAGACTCTCAAGAAGTTCACATCAGTTAGAAACCATAAAGGAGTATACACATATATAGGATACTCGTTAGTAATCTGTATCATTATAATAACACATGTTAGATTACCCATACCAGAGCACATGGTACAGTTAAACTTTCTCTTTCTAGAACCAGTACTTCTCCAGCAACAGAGCCACCTGCTAAGCTCTCGTCTATTTCTGGTCACTGTGCAGGGCCTGGAGGACACAGAGAGAGGATGAATTCTCTGACTTCTTGGATCTCACAGTCTGGTGGAGTCAGAGACTGGTAAGAGGTCAATAATAGATGGCACCTCAGGGGGCTACAGGAGCCCACAGTGGACACACTTAGCCCATGAAGATTTGAGGAAAGTTTCCTGGAGAAGGCACTCTCTAATTTGGATTTAACAAATGACTAACAGTTACTCGGAGAAAGAAAGGTACGTGGGGAAGAGAGTGAAAGAGTGGTATTTTGGACCAATCTGGCCCAAGTCACAGAAGAATGAAACAGTAATGTGCTCATAGGAAACCATTACTAGTTGTTGTTGCTGAACGAAGGGCGAGGAGTAGCCAAAGCTGGGATTGAGGAGGAGCTGAGTCACAGAGGAATTTGCAGGCCACGTTACGCACTGGGAACACAGTGTCTGTGAGCCAGTGGAAAATTCCAAGCAGAAGAGCGAAATGATTGGGGTTGTAACAATAGGTCCATCCAGTGATTAATCTTGTGACACAATGGTAGATTTATTGATGGGTTTCTCAACTCAAATGAATTTTGCATGAAAAGAAAAACTTTTTGCACACTGAGAACCATTAAAATCATGACATTTATAGAAACTTTTGATTTTTATATGATTTCACACTATCAAAAAAGTTGCGTGAAATACAAAGAACTCCCGTGTAATCTTTACCCAGATTCACTAATTATTAACACAATTGTTGACATTTTGCCCCATTCACTTGATGATCCACCTATCTACCCATGCACACAATTACTCGTTGGACTGTTTGAGGGTAATTTACAGACATGATGCTTTTATTCCTATGCATAAATATTCCAGTATCGATTTCCTAAAAGCAAAAATGTTCTTACACAACAACAATAAACATCAATACCAGGAAATGTAATATTGATACAATACTGTTATCTAATCCAATTTTGCTAATTAGGCTAATAATTAATCATGATGTTTTCAAGAACTGTGACTTGAAAGAACTAAATCCAATTCTATGCAAATATCTTTCAACTACAGATTATTATAGGGACAAAGATTGATTTCTATAGTAATCATCTTTTTAGATGATAATGAAATACGAAAGTATAAAAATTTTAAATTTTCACAGAATTTGAAGATTCCTGGATTCACATTTGACAGAAAAGTTGTTGGAAACCAACAAGAATTCTATCATTGTACAGAGGTAGATTGCCTTTTCTGGCCACATCAATCAGTCTCAGAAAGCCAAGTGGTTGTGAAAGCAAAGCTCTCCTCTCTGTCCAGTAAGGTTGAATACAAAATGCCTGATACAACAAGGAATCAGAGTAGGAGCTACATGCATTCACTTTAAGCTGAGTAATGAGCCAAAGAGAAAGTCTGACCAGCATCCAACCAGACAGAGAATAAGGCCATGTTTACTCTGAAGCCCTGTCTTTCAGCAGGCACCAACATCAGAACAAACAGAAAGAAAAGGAGAGACCTGAGGGACAAAGGACATAATTTCCATATCTTAGGGGAGAGCAGATTTCTGAAATGAGAGAAAAATTTTAGGGAGTAATTTGACATTATGTAGTTGTATGTAAGAGACCAAGGCCTCTATTTCGAAGCAATAAAATGAGAGAGGCTGAGATGTAAAGGCAACAGAGGAGATGGTAACGGAGGGAACAAAGATATGAAAAGGCAAAAGGACTTTTAAAAACTCACTCATCTGGGCGTGGTGGCGCATGCCTGTGATCCCAGTACTTCAGAGGCTGAGATGGGAGGATTGCAGGTTCCAGGCCAGCCTCAGCAAATTAGTGAGGCCCTCAGCAACTTAGCAAGACACTGTTTCAAGATAAAAAAAAATAAAAAGGGCTTCAGGGTGTAGCTTGAAGACAGAATGCCCCAAGTTCAATCTCTAGTATATATATAAAAAAAAGACACCTAAAAACTCACCCTAGATGAGTAGAATTCCATTGTGTGTATATATATTTTCTTTATTCATTCATCTGTTGACAGATACTTGGTTGATTCCATAATCTGGCTATTGTGAATTGTGTTGCTATAAATGCGGGTATACTTATATGACTATAATATTCTAATTTCAATTTTTTTAGAAAAACACTGAGGATTGGTATAACTGGGTCATATGGTGGTTCCATTTGTAGTCTTTTAAGGAACCTCCAGACTGATCTTCATAGTGGTTTTACTAATTTACAATCCCACCAACAGCATATAACCGTTTCTATTTTCCCATATCCTTGCCAGAATTTATTATTGTTTGTGTTACTGATAATTGTCATTCTAACTGGAGTTATCTGAAATCTCCATATAGTTTCAATTTGCATTTCCCTAATTGCTGATGATATTCAGCATTTATTTCTATATGTATTGGCTGATTGTATTTCTTCTTTTGAGAAGTGTCTATTCAGTTCAATTGCCCGATTTTTGGTTGGGTTGTCATTATTATTATTTTTACTGTTAAAGTTTTGCAGGAAAATGGATAGAACTAGAGAAAATTACTCTGAGATCAGCCAGTTTCAGAAAGTCAAGGGTTGTGTACTTTCCCTTATATATGGAAGCTAGAGAGATAACAGGAAACATGAAGGCACTTTGGATAAATGTGAAGAGAGGCTGGGAGAATGTATCAGGGGATTGGAGGAGGGAGGTGTAGAGGGAAAAAAGGGGGACTGAAGAAGGAAACAGTTCAAATAATGCTTTAACAATATATAAAGATGTTCCTATCAGTTTTACTAGCATGTATGGGATAAGAGTAGGGGATAGCAGGTTGGGATGCTGAGGAAAAGTACATCAAGTGCTGTGTGCATGTATGTTTGTATCACATTGAACCTCATTATGATGTATAATTGCAATGCATTAATAAAAATATTTTAAAAATTCATTCTGGAGGTAGTAAAAGGGAATGATGTATAATTGCAATGCATTAATAAAAATATTTTAAAAATTCATTCTGGAGGTAGTAAAAGGGAATTGAAGCTGTGGAGAATAGGCTCGATGAAGGAGTATATTCCTCCTAAATATTAACAGTCTTACGTGTTCTAGGCATCATCATGGAAACTGATAGAAGTACAATCTTTGAGAGATGAAAAAACATCTCAGTCTTTGAGGAAGTTGGCAATACAAATAAAGGCAAAGAGGATGTTAGTGAGTAGATCTACTTGAAAGTCAATAACTGTAAACAGCTCTTACCAAGCACCTGTTGAGCATTACCAAAGCTGATCATAAATACCAGCTCTAATGATGACATTAGCAAATTCAAATGAGTGGAAATTACTATGAGAACTAAACAATAAAGCATGGACTTTGGGGTCACATTCTGGCTTACTAATTGAACCTTGGTTTCTTAATCTATAAATAGATTGTTTAATAATAACTAACTTTTATAGGTGTTATAAGGAGTAAATGAGTATTTACAGAGCTTATCATAATGGTTTGGTACAAAATAAGCCTCAATATTTGTTAGCTATTGGCATTTATTATCATAGTTAATGTTTCTTGGTCACATTCTCTATATCTTAAGTCTAAACATTCAGTCAGTTAGGATAAAGCAAACAAAAGATCAATATACTGTTGAATCAAACAGAACATTAGACCTATAATTATAAAACAAGGAGGAAATAATAAAACTAATCACCACATCAAAGTCTAACGGAGGGCAGCCAAAGCTTTACTAATGGGTAAACTCATAGACTTAAACAATTTTCTTATTTTGGACAAAAAAAGTGAATAGTAAGAATAGAAAAAAAGTCTTGGGAAAATAGAAAGAATGAAATGGCAGAGGTAACAGCAGATTTTTTATTTTTAAGGAAACAGAAAATTAGCATAATTTGGAAAGAGAAGTAGCAAAATATATTCACTACTTATAAATTTAAGCTTTAAAATGACAGAGACACATGCCATGTCTCTAGATAACAAAACTAAATACTGTAAAAATGTTAATTCTTCCCAAATTAGTTTTTTCACTTTTTAGAACCCAATCAATAGTCTGATGGGACTAGTTTTTTTTTTTTTTTTTTTTTTTTAACTTGGCAACATAATTATAAGGTTCATCTGGAGAATAGGCAAGAATAGCTGAGAACATTTTGAAGATATTCTAATAATATTAAATTCATTTGAACAGTCTAGATTCAGAAGAAAAGTTATTTTTAGAGAAGACTGATATCAATTTTTTTAAAAAGTCTTAGGCAACCTGATGTCTTATGGAAATATTAAATGCCATCAATCTGGGATTCACACTGACTCAACCTCAACCTCAGCTTCAACCTCAGCCTCAGCCTCAGCCTTAGCCCCAGCCTTAGCCCCAGCCTCAGCCTCAGCTCTAGATATAGTTGCCTCTTTGATGAGCAGTCCTCTAAATCAAATAACAGAAATAAAGGCTGAGGGTATTTGCTTTTATGGCCCTCCATATAAGCCCAGAAAAACAAGGAAACTCTAAAACAAAAGCATCTCTGAATCATATTCAAATGAATCATGTCTATTTATTGAGTCCTACTATTTAATTCAAAAATATCTATTTTGACCATAAAGGGCATTTGGCATGTATTCGTCATTACTAATCTTCTTCATTATTTTCAATTTGTAGGTTTTTCTCATTTTCAGGCTTGAAGTTGGGAAGGTCATGTTCAAATTTTAGCTTTGTTGATCAAGGACAAACAGCACTGCTATAAACAATTTCCAAAGTAACTGCTAGAATGGTTCTAAATGTAGGTTCATTTTATACTTTGGGTCTAAAAATAAAACAAATTGCCTCCCTCTGACTTTGGAGGAAAGGAATGGGGGAGGGTTTTGCTTTTTGGTGCTGGGGATTAAACCCAGGGTCGTTATACCCTCAAAGTGCCTCTCGTTTTTTTTGTTTTGTTTTGTTTTTGTGGTACTGGGGATGGAATCCAGGGGCATTCTACCTCCAAGCTACACCTCAGCTCTATTTTTTATTCTTTATTTTGAAACAGGGTCTCACTAAATTGTGGAGGGCCTCACTAAGTAGCTGAGGCTGGCCACGAACCCGGATCCTCCGGTCTCAGCCTCCTAAGTACTGGGATTACAAGCATGCACCACCATGCCTGGCTCCCTCCTTATTTTTCTGAAACAAGTTCTCACTAAATTGCTGAGGGTCTTGCTAAGTTGCTACGGGTGTCATTAAGTTGCTGAGGCTAGCCTTGAACCTGAGTTCCTCTGGTCTCAGCCTCCTAAGTACTGGGGTTACAGGCGTGCGCCACCACACCCTGGCTAGGAATGAGAGTTTTGATGATGGGGCTTATGGCCCAGGGAGATTGTTGAGTGGAACTGATTAGACCCAGAATGCTTGATGCAAGCAGGGAAAGGGTGAAACAAATGTACACAGGTCTCCCCAAGCAAACAAAATAGCATGCAGTCTAGAATTATAGAAGTACAAGAACTAAATGTTGATGTCAAAACTGATTCCAGACTCTCGGTACCATACCAGGCCTTGGATTAAGAGAACATGCTCCAAAGTCAAAAGACCATGAATGGTATGTGAAAATACCAATGCTAATCTCAGTATCACATATGGGGAGAAGTGAAGGGGAGCCAGGGGGGAAGCTCCCCAAGTGCTGTGTGCGTGTATGTCACTATCACTCTGAACTACATTATGATGTGAGACTACAATGCACCAATAAAAGTACACAATAAATAATATAAAATTATAGAAGAAAAAAAAGACCTGAATTAAGGAAGTCCCAATGTTACTTGGTTTAAGAAAGTGTAAGCACTATAAGTCTAAGGTTCTCATCACAGCACAGTAGAAAATGAGATAGAAAGTAGGTAATTGTGTAGGTAAAAGAATATTAAGAGAGCTCAGGGAGCCTGGCGTGATGGTGCACGCCTGTAATTCTAGTACTTAGGAGCCTGAGACTAGAGGATCACAGGTTCACAGCCAGTCTTATCAACTTAGTGCGGCCCCCCACAACTTAGTGAGACCCTGTTTCAAAATTTTAAAATAGGGCTGGGGATGTAGCTCAGAAGGAGAGTGCCCCTGGGTTCAATCCCCAATACCAAACTGGTTAGAGATATTGTGTGTGGAAGGAAGGAAGGAAGGAAGGAAGGAAGGAAGGAAGGAAGGAAGGAAGGAAGGAAATGTAACAATACAAGAAAGAAAGAAAGGTAGATAGAAGAAAGAAAGGTAATATAACAATAAAAAAGATTTAAAAATTACATGGCATACAGTATGAAGGAAAGCTACAAAATACTGAAGAACTCACAGAAGAGGAAATCCAAAGTTTAATGTGGAGAAGAGAAGCAGGGAGAGGGGGTGGTACAGAGAAAAGATCTCGAGGTCATAGCATCCAGCCATCGAGAGGCTGTTAGAACCTCATCCCTGCAAGGTAAGGAGGAAGCACAGAAGCACAGTTATGGGGATGAGTGGAGAGAGGGGGCAAGGTCCGGGAGTGTCCTGAGTCTGGCTGCACTTGGCTGGAGGTAACACTGGATGGGGGAATGCTCAAACAACCCTGGGAGCAAGGCCAGCATAAATCAAAGGGTCTCTATGGGAGCTGCTGGTACCCATGAACTCAAGCACAAGAATTATCGCCACAAACACCAACTTTCCTTTACTCTTTATGCTTATTTCCACGCAGATCATTAGACAAAACAAATTAGAATCGACATGGAGTAAAGCTTACAACAGCACTGAACTCTCAACTCTCTTTCAGTAGACGTCCTATCTTTCTCACTTGTGGCTCATCTATTTACGACTTAAGGAGGGTAGGAGGATATTGATGAGACCACAATGAGCTCGGAGCAGATGGGAAAGCGGGCTGGAGCTCACACGTCGTAAAAATGATGAAGCTGTTCGCAGGCTATAAAGCCACTGGCTTGCTCTGAGATTTATAGGAACAGGACTTTTAACCTTTCAGAAGTAGCTTTGATCTTCTTGGTACTTTGCCCATAGGTACCCAGATCTTAGTTCACATGCCTCAACCCGCTTGCCTGGGAGTTTCTAGGAATGATGGAAGGATGAAGACGTTGCGATGGAAATTCAGGAGTATCTTGACTCAGAAGTGGAGCAATCTCTGCCCTTCCTGGGTCAGCAAAAGGAACCTTTGTGAGACTGTTCCTCTGTCTGTGCCCCGAGATGGGAAAGAAAAAGAAAGATGGATGGGCAGTAGAGAAAGGAAGAGGGCCAGGTTAGCCACCCTCTCTTTCCTCCATGCTTTGAAGTTATTCTTAAATAACCTTGAGCAAGACAAGCCGCCCTGTTATGTGCTGTGGAAGACAAATTGGCAGAGCACATGTTTCATTTATGGATTGTTTCCCATTTGTTATAGAAATCTGACACTCAGACTCCCATTAGGTCGCCTTGTTATCTCCTGCTGAAATCCTATGGTCGTTAATCTTTTTTTTTTTTTTTTTTTTTGGTACTGGGGATTGAACCCAGGGGTGTTCTACCTCTGAGCTACACCCCCAACCGCCTCTTTCTTTTTTATTTTGAAACAGAGTTTTGCTAAGTGGCTGAGGGTCTTGCTAAGCTGCTGAGGCTGGCCTTGAACCAATCCTCCTGTCTCAGCCTCCCAAGTACTGACATTACAGGAGTACCACCAGGCCTAGCTCATTAATCTTTTGAATGCTTACTTTTCCCCCAGAGCATTTAGGCCCCCTGGAGGTAAGGATGTCTCATGAAGTAACTATGCGTTAGTTCTCTTAGGTCCTCGGTGGAGCCTCCAGTTTTTTTTTTTTGGAGGATGCCAGATCTGGCCAACTAATAGTTGCATCATCTAGGCATGAGCTCTCCACCTGGGCACCTGGGTCACCATGGCAGCGGCCACCAGTTGATATCTGATTCCAAAGCCTAGTATCTGAGCAAGGGAGCTATCAAGTGGCGCTTCTGAAGCCCCTGGCACTATCTGCCACCACTGCAGAGCTCCTGGGACCAATATGGCGGGTGCCTTGGGTTCTCAGGGCTCTGCAGAGATGATGATGAAAACACCCTCTGGGATTCAACTTGCTCCTTTATTGCAGAGCTCAGCCATGAGCACCTGGGGCAGGATAGTCCCTATGACAAGCCTGACTCCACTCAGTGGCAGTTCCCAGGCAAAATGAGGTAGTGGGGGATTGCTATCCCCTTTGTAGCTGCTACAAAAATTTATCTGAGGGAGAGACTTACCTCTTGGAAGAAAATGTCCTGATAAGCTCACTTGTGCAGTCAGGTTCTCTGAGGTCTGGCTGTTCTCTGGTGCCAACATTTCCAAGAAAGAGCCAATATTGTTCTATTTAAGAAAAGAAGGGAATAAACCCCACTTATGTCTTTATATTGTCTTGGGGGAGAAAAGTGAAGCAGAAGAAGCAGCAACAGCTATTACATGTGCCCTACAATGCTATTCATCTTCCAAATAGCATTAAACTCTATTAAATGCTTGGTTGGGATTTCTTATGGAAACCAGTGAATGGGGGCTGGCTGTGGGTATAAGCAGGCTGTGGACAACATGGATGTTGCAGACACAGATGAAGAAGGAGAAACTGAGACCCCAGTGCACTCAGGACCGCTGGCCCAGGTCTCTGCTCTTTCTTTCTTTCTTTTTTTTTTTTTTTTTTTTGCGGTACTGGAGATTGAACTCAAGGGCATTCTACCTCCGAGCTATACTCCAGCCCTATTTTTTATTCTTTATTTTGAAACAGGGTCTCACTAAGTTGCGGAGTGCCTCACTAGGTAGCTGAGGCTGGCCATGAACCTGGATCCTTCAGTCTCAGCCTCCCAAATGCTGGGATTACAAGCGTGCGCCACCACACCCACCTGTGTCTGGTCGTTGAATCAGACTTGTGCAGCTTATCAGGTCTTTGGTTATGCAACTTGATCCCAAGGACACATGTCCCATGGGGCTCAAGATGAGCTCAGGCAGGTCTGTAGCCCGGTGTGCATATAGTTTGGGACCTATAGAACTGCTCAGGAGCTACAGCTACTGGGAATGGAAGCAAACTCACCTTCAAAACCACTTCCTATGACCTTTGCAATGATTACCTTTGTAAAGAGAGTCCTTTCCAGTTCTCTCTGAAGAACCTCAGTACCTGTAACCAGTTACCAGTAGCCAAAGCTGTGTAGTTTCCAAGGAGAGTTCTGCTTCTGTCCAATCCACCCATTTCATGCACATGTGTTCACTGAGCATGTACTTGGTGTCTAGTACTTCACTAGACCCTGAGCACAGCATAGATTAATAACACACAATCTATGGGACAGAAGTGTTCAACTTCTCTGTACCACTGGTAGGCTGGATTCTAGGGAAACTTTGAATTAAAACAACAGTGTGATACCACTACACACCTATTAGCATGGCTAAAACCCCAGACCCTGGTGGCATCTGACATTGGTGAAGCTATGGAGTCGCAGGAGTTCCCATTCTTTGCTGATGGGAATGTAAACTGGTATAGCACTCTGAAAGGCAGTTTAACAGTGTGTTACAAAGTGTCCATGTCTTTACCATATGATCGAGCAAGCACGCCCCCCACACAATGTTTACAACTACTAAACACTAGAAGCAACCAAGATGTCCTTCAGTAGAATAATGGATAAACCATAGCTCATTCATGCAATGAAATATTCACCACTAAAAAGACATGAGCTCCCAGTACTTGGAGGCTGAGACCAGAGGATCCAGGTTTGTGGCCAGCCTCAGCTACTTAGTGAGGTCCTCTGCAACTTAGTGAGACCCTGTTTCAAAATAAGGAATAAAAAATAGGACTGGGGGTGTAGCTTGGAGGTAGAATGCCCCTGGGTTCAATCCCCAGTACTGCAAAATAAATAAATAAATAAATAAATAAATAAATAAATAAAATAAAATAAAATAAAAATAGGGCTGGGGGTATAGCTCAGAGGTAGACTGCCCCTGGGTTCAATCCCCAGTACTGCCAAAAAAAAAAAAAAAAAAAAAAAGACGTGAGCTATTAAACCACAAAAGACATGGAGGAGCTTTAAAAGTATCCTGCTAAGCAAAAGAATCAGTCTGCAAAGGTTACATACCATAGGATTCCAACTATGTGACATTCTGTAAAAGGCAAAAATATAGCAATAGTTAAAAAAAAAAAAGTCAGTAGTTGCCAAGAGTTGGGAGAGAGGAGGAGGAGACATGGATGAGTGAAGTTCAAAGAGTATTAGGGCAGTGAAACTATTCTGTATGAAATTATAATGGCAGATACATGACTTTATGCATTTGTCAAAACTCATAGAACTGGACTGGGCATGGTAGTGCACACCTGTAATCCCAGTACTTAGGAGGCTGAGATAGGAGGATCAGGTTCAAGGACAGCCTCAGGAAGTAGTGAGACTCTCATCAACCTACCAAGACCCTGTTTCCAAATAAGAAATAAAATCAGGCTGGGGATGTAGACTGAAGGTAGAATGCCTCTGGGTTCAATCCCCAATACCACTAAAAAACCACAAAAAACAAACAAACAAGACCCTAAAACTCATACAACACAAAGATGAGCTCAAGTATAAACTATGGGCATCAGTTAATAATACTGGCTCAATATTGGTTCACCAATTGTGACAAGTGTGCCACACTCATGCAAGATGTTACTAATAAGGAAACTATGTGTCTGTGGGGCAATGGGGTCTATAGGAACTTTCTGCTAATTTTTATGGAAACCTAAAACTGCTCTATGAATAAAGTCTGTTACTTTAAAAATGCATAGTATGTCAGATGGTAATGTGTGCTATAAAGAAATATAAAGAAGCATAAATACCTGGGGAGAAATGGTATGTGTGTGGGGGTGTGTGAACTCTCTCTGTTTTGGGGGGGTATTTAGGGATGGTCTCACTGATGAGGGAACATTTAAGAAGAGTTTTTAAAGAAGTGACATAGAAAGTCATTTGTGGAGGAAGAGAGAATTTCCAGGCCAAGAAAGGCAAGGTCTTCCAGCCGCCATGTACTGAAGAGACAGCTGTGAGCTGTGTCACCGAGAGCTCGGTAGGCAGCCATGAAGTCATGGAATTTTATCCTGGGTGAGATGGGGTGCTCCTGGGGCTTTGTGAGCAGAGGAGTGACACTGTCTGCTTTATAAAATAAATAAATAAATAAATAAATAAAAAATAAAAAACAAAAAAACCTCTCACTGTTGTGGGAAGAATAGACTTTATAGCAGGGCAACAGTGAACCTGGCCTACGTCCTGTGGAATCCGTGGGAAGAACCGTCATCCCTGAGCCAAGAAACAGGATCGTGTCCTTGTTTGAGATTCTGATGCATTTTTAAAAAGAGACTTGCTACCCATGCAGCTGGGAGATGGAAACACAGGGAGAATGCTGTGCCCATGAGAACTTTTAGGAAACTCGGAAGGAGAGGGTGTTTTAGTGAAGTCATTTTGACCATTTTGCAAAGTTTCCAAGCAAAAGTTTCCTCTTCGTATGTATGTATGTATATTATATATGAATGCTGTGCCCTTGTAATGATTTAAGAAGATAGCATGCCTTTCCGTGTGATCAAAGACCTGCTCTACGCCAAGATCTGTCCAAAGTTTCTTTGTATTCATTGTCTAATTGAGTTCTCATAATTATCTCATTGTTGGGCCCTATTATTGTCCCAACTAGAGAAGCAGATTTTAAATGCCACCCTATACCACCCAGAATATATAGCATCCAATCCCCCTGGCCCCAAAGTCCAGAATCTTCCCAAAGTGCGCTGCAGACAAACTAGTAAGAAAGAACTGAGCTGAGTGGGGTGGTGCACGCTTCTAATCTTAGTAGTTGGAAGGCTGAGACAGGAGGATTGCAGATTTGAGGCCAGCCTCAGCAAGTTAGCAAGACTCTTGGAAACTTAGCAATACCCTGTTTCAAAATAAAAAGGCCTAGGGGGTGTAGTTTGGGGGCTGAATGCCCTTGGGTTCAATCCCTAGTACTAAAAAAAAAAAAAAAAAAAAAAAAAAAGCCTTGCTGCTTAATGCCAGAGAAAAACCCTGGAAGACATAGACGTCCTTGTTGACCCTCTTTGATCTCCCTTGACCATGTGAGTGCCTGTTTCCATGTGGGCTTGAGGCACTATGGCATGAGTGAAAGAAGGAGGCTGTTAAGCAGGATAGGAGGAGGCGTTCTTTGCTCTTCACCTCCAATGAGGAAAAAGGGAAGCCAGTTTAGTCTTAACAGCCCTGGAGACTTTCTAAGGACTTCTGTTTCTTGTTACCTCTTCTAGGTAGAGAGTGAAGCCAGGTAGGAAATGAAGGCAGCTTGGGGGGTGAGACCATGTGGGGAGGGGTAAGGCCTGCTGAGTATCAAACCAGGTAGAGGGTCAGGTCCAGTGGTGGTGGTGATGGGAATCTAGCTGGCTGGGATGTTCAGGTCCCTGCAGGGTCCCTAGTAGGGCTCAGCCTGGTCTCAAGTTACTTCTCACCATTTCTAAGCAGGAAATCCTTCTTCAGGTCACATAAGCAGAATGGGTTTATCCAAGGAAGGTTCCCTATTTCTAGGTGTCATGAGTTAGTGGAAAGATGTCAAAGTCGCCCCAGCTGATGGAAATCTCTGGGGTTGGTCACTTTCATGTCCACAGACCATTTAACCAGCTGAGTTATAAACTCTCAATGTGGAAATTCTGGCTGACTCCAAACTATGTGCTGGTGGCAGAGGCAAGGTGGTTGGTAGGGAGACACTGTTTACTTTCTCACTGTCCCTGAATTCTGAAGACCATTTTAATTAGCTTTCAAACAGCGTCTGTACTTTTTGGTCTTTGAGTTTGTACTTATGGCTACACACACACACCCATATAATCCCATTTTAATGAAATCAGGAGAATATCAAAATTGCTATGCTGTATCAATGTCTCATTAGAATGGACATCTCTTGCTATAGCAAGGTAGAAGGGCTGCTTTGTAGTTTATTAGTGTTCTTAATTATTTAAAGCAAAATTTCCACACAGTGCTGTGAATGGAGGTGAATAGAGGTCAAATTTTTAATTCATTCTAATTTTTTTTAATAAACAAGAAGGGATGTTTCCCAGCTTCCAAAGTAAGCTGCCAGAGAAGGAAAGGCAGTGACTAGCTTTGAATAAAATATCAGATTCCTGGTACAATTGGCCATGTTTTTCAAAACATATTACTGATATTTGGAGTGGAATTATAAATATTTATGGGTATGAAGGGTGGTGGGAGCCATGCTACGGGAGTAGTGGAGGAATTAAGGGATATCCAATTAGCTCAGGGTGGAAATTAACTGTGGGGTGCTACAGAAATGGCCAGACTGGTGAATCACCACATCTTAAATAAAAGTGATAAAGGCAGTTGAAATCAGTGAAGTATTCCTGAATGTGAGAGGGGGGTAGGCTGGGGCATGCAGTCAGGGAACTGCTGGCTGAGACTGAGCTGATGGGACCCCCAAGGGAGGAGACTTAGAGGACTTGGAAAGAGAATGCAGTGGGATGGCACACAAAGAAGGAAATGGCGTGCGGAAATGGTGAGAAGGGAAGGGGAGGGATGAATCCTCCTGCCAAGATGTGGTAAAGGTCAAGGGCAGACTTGAGGGATCTTTGTGGGTCTTGTGCCCAGTTGAAGACTCCTTCAGAAGGGGAGGAGATGGAAGGCAAGGAGGAGACATTTGCTGAGTTTTCCAGAGAGGTGGAGAGCTGGGAGCATGGTAGATGGTGTCTCAACATTCTCACTACTATAATCCAAAACACCTGACCACCACAACTTAGAGGAAGAAAGCTTTATTTATTCACCATTCTGGAGATTTCAGGGGTTCAGTCCATGTTAGGCCAGGTTACATTTGTGGAGCTCAGGACATGCTGTGGGGAGGAGAGGGAGAGAGGTGGGGGAGAGAGGGGAAACAGGGGAGAGGGGGGCTCTGCTCTCACAGCACGGAGGTCAGAAGGAGACCGGAAGCAAGAGAGGGAGTAGGGAAAGGGGGGCCATATACAGTCCCAAGGCCACACCCCCAGGGACCCCTCCTCAGCAACCAAGCCCTGCCTCTAGCATGGCTGCTTTGTTTCTATGAGGACTAGGAGAACATTCTAAATCCAAACCAGAGAGCTGGAGAGCTGGGACCATGGTAGTTTCGGAACTTGGGAAAACTGATACTGAGGAGCACTTGAAGTTTTCCTGACGGAATTCTTAGTGAATGTGTTGGATCAACCTAGCTCAGATTCTCTGTTAAATTGCTTTTTCTGTCATCTTTATCAGTTGGAGCCCCAGCAAGAAACAGATGGCACATTCAAACTGGATAACTGAGGAGAGTTTAATGGAGGAGCTGTTGGCAAGTGGGCAGTACTTAGTGTGAGGAATAAAGGCACAAGGGATAGTGGCCAGGGCTGGGAGCGCTGTAGGGAGAACCTGGTCACCTCAGTGCTAGGAGAATGAGGAAGCAGAGCAGGACCTGGGGAGGGGAGAGGATCACTTTGGTGGTCAGGCTGTGCTGATTAACAGCCCAGCCTCCCTCTACCTTCTTCCTCCATTATCTGCTGATTCACATTGGCCAATCCCAACTTGAAGTCAGATGCCATGGTGGGGCTGGCGAGTAGCAGGCTTGAAATTGATGCTGCAATTTTGAGTCCAAAGACTAGAAACACAAGCAGGATTTGTGCTATAGTCTGGAGCAGAATTTCTTCTTCAGGGAATCTCTTTTATTTGATGACATTAGACTGAGTGGATAACTCAAGTTACAGGGAGTCATTTGCTTTGTGCAAAGTTGATGGAGCCAGGTATGGTGTCAACTACCTGTAATCCCAGTACTTGGACAATCACAAGTTTGAGGCCAGCCTCAGCAACATAGTGAGATTCTCAGCAACCTGGCAAGACATTGTTTCCAAACAAAAAATAAAAAGGGCTAGGGATGTAGTTTGGAGGTATAATGCCCCTGGGTTCAGTCTCCAGCAATACACACACACACACACACACACACACACACACACACACACACACACACAATGTATTGGAACCACATCTACACTGCTATTGACCAAACAAGTGGTCACCATAGTCTAGCCAACTTGACCCATAAAACAAGCTGCCATAGCCCTTGTGGCAGGGCAAGATGAAAGTAGGTTATACTGAGGTTCAATTAGGACCTTACAGTTTAAATATTATTCACACATGTGCTGGTTTATCTAATCCTCGAAACCAGGTGGTGAAACAGGTATTATAATCCATAACTTATGCGTGCTGACACTGTGGCTCAGAGAGGTGATTGCCCAAGGACAGAGAACTGGAAATTGTAGAGGCAATTCAATTCTCCTGATTCTAATTCTAGATAGTTTGTTTGTAGGTAACACAGTATTTTAAAATCCCATTATGAAATCACACAATATCAAGGTTTACTTAAACATAATAAAACGAGGGCACGAGACGGTGGTGGACATCATCGGCCACGTGTCCATGGTTGTTGTAGGTTCATTTTTCTTTTGCATGTGGGAATTTCCACAACAAAAGGTTAATATAGCCTCATGGCTTTGTGAGCAGTTTCTTGCGTTAGAAAGTAGAGCTGTCCACTCAAGCCCTCTCATGTGTAGCTGCAGGAAACCAAGCCCTTTGAGTCTCTCTTGGCAAGTCCCTACTTTGCTGTCAGGTTGCACAGAGAATCCTCTGATACCAATGACCCCTTAGTGATGCTGGCCGACATGCAGGTGTTGCCTCTGCATGGTGGTTACAAGCACCAACTCTGCAGCCAGACTGGCTTTGACTCCTGCCTCTGCCACCACAGTAGGACTTTATCAAGCTACTTCACTTCTCTGTATGACTTCATCATCAGAAAAATAAAACAATGATAGCACCTACCTTAGGAGGTGTGTGGCTTAGGAGGGTTGAGTGGCTGGTGTGTGGGTGGCTACAGTGAATTCCAGTAAGTGTAAGTGGAGTGAAATCCATAAAAGTCTCTGTACAAAAGAACCAGGTAGCTGTGTGCGGTTTATTTTCTGGTTCCTTTGTCTTTTGAAGCCAGAAGAGAAAGCAATAGAATGTGAATCATTCATTCATTCAATAGTTATTGAAGCTCTGTCTCATACCTATTATGATGATGATCATAAACATGAGAATCTTTTTTTTTTTTTTTGTACTGAGAATTGAACCCAAGGGTCTTGCTAAGTTGCTGAGGGTCTAAGTTGCTGAGGCTGGCCTTGAACCTGGGATCCTCCTCTCTCAGCCTCCCAAGCACTGGGATTACAGGAGTGCCCCATGACACCTGGCTAAAGATGAGACTCTTTGGGAGCACAGCTTAGTTGGGAGAACACGGCCATTAATTAACTCAGTAGTTCTTAACATTTACTAATACATAGACCTTTAGAGAATTATATGAAGGTTATAACCAATCTGCACAAAATACTGATACATATACATTATTGTGTATAATTTAACCCTATACGTCAGGTTAGAAACTTCTAAAACTAACAATTAGATGGCACAGTATTTACCATATGGTGTATTAATAGTTGATAGTGATATCACAGTATTTCTCAGGATATACCATGTAACTTGCAGGACATGTTACCCTCAATACCCACATTAACGGAGCCACTAATTTCAGGCAAAATATTACCTCTCCAGTCTAATTTCTCAAAACCACCCTCACTCCCCAGTTCTACTGTATCAAACTTTTCTCAGTTTAATGCTTTGGTTTCCATAGGGTCAGCCCTACATCTCAATGACAACAAATAAACAAAAATCTTGAAGGCTTTATGTTAGCTTTTCTAAATACCTGATAGGAACAACTTAGAGGAGGAAAGATTTATTTGGGTTCAGAGTTCTAGAATATTCCATCCATGGTTGGCTGGCTCCAAGGCAGAAGCATCATGGCGGAAAGGCATGGTGAGAGGAAAGCTGCTCAGCTCATGGTAACTGGGAAGCCGAGAGAGAGAAAGGAAGGGGCCGGGGAGAAGATAAATCCTTCCAGGGCATGTTCCCCAGGGACCTGCTTCCTGCAACCAGGTCCTGCTTCCCGATCATCAGTGGATTCACCGTTGACAAGGTCAGGGCCCTCAGGATCCAATCGTTGCCCAAAGCCACACCTCTGAGCCTCGCTGCGTTGAGGACCACGCTTCCACACATGAGCCTTTGGGGAACATGCCAGGTCCAGACCATAACAGGCTCCAACGTATGTATACCTACATACATACTCCAGGTGTGTGCATTTACTTGTAAACTGCACATACACATCATCACCATTATCCAAAACCTCAGGATGAGGAGAGCCAGAAACAGGGCAGGCTCAACGTTAACAAAAGAGCACACAAATCCAGACTTCAAAAGGAAATCGGTGATAACTTTGCATGCCTTTGGCAATACTCTTGTCACGTCTGATGAAGTCATTGTTTTTATGTCATAATGAGGCTGACAAAGAGCTTGTCTAAGGCCAGGGAAGTGTCAGTAAGAAAGCTCATGTTCACCTGTATTTCCATTTTCAGTGTGTCCTTCAGTCTCTGATTTCCTTGCCAGAAACTGTTGGACCCATGCTTCCTGCAGCGAGGGTCAGCTTAGACTGGGCCTGGCCACGCTTCTCTCAGGATACACCGTGTGCCTCGTGGGGCGCGGGGCCCTCCACGCTCTGAGGGAGCTGTGGGGTTAGTCTCTTTCTTAGGTAATAGCAGGGTTGAACTTTTTTCTTACTCAGTTAAGCTGAAAATTCAGCATAAACAGATCTAGGTTTTCCTTCTGGCTTTCCAGGGCATCTCATGTGCCCCTCAGGCCACACGTACCCCCTCTAAAGACCTCCGCTTATAAACACTGGGTCTGATACCTTCCTAATTCCGCTCCCTTTAGGGTCCTTGACTTAACACTTTCTCTGACAGCTTCCCTACCCTGCCCCATACCAGACTGGGACCCTCTGCTTTTGGCTCCCCTGCCTGTCCTCTACAGAACAAACACTGTTGGGTCTCTATGAGGTTTATCCAGGTGAGCATGGCCCTGTACTTAGGAAGCTTACAGTCTACAGGAGTTAGTAGCCATTAACCAAGTAATGATACACAAAATACAAAAATAGAGTGGTGTTAAATGCTTGAGGAAGAAGTGCAAAAGGTAACAAAAGCATAAAGGAGGGGGATTTGATGTAGCATGGGGAACTAATTGAGTTTAAACGTAAAGGAGTATTAGACAAAGGGGAAAGAGAGTTCTAGAGGGGAGGTAGCAGCATATACAAAGGCCCTGTGGCAGAAGAGGACAAATATTATTAACAGTTTTTATACTTTTTATGATTCTTGCATCTGTGCCTCTCATTAGATGCTCAGCCCTGTGAGAAGAGAGATTACACCTGTCTTGTTTACCATTGTCTCACCCTAGCCTAACATCATGCTGGCCACATAGTAGCTGCTCAGTAAATACCTGCGTGAAAGAATAAATACATAGTAGAGGCAGTAAGCCAGCCTGGGAGCTCAGAGAAATTTTCTCAGAAGAGGCGGGTTCCTGAATTTGGATATAAAGGACAAGTAGGATTCCATTACAGGAAGGAGAAAGAACAGGTGGTATAACAGGAGCAATGGCAACAGCTCTCAAGATGTGTCTAAGGAGTTGAGGCTGGAGAAGTGGGGCGGGTGGTGTCATGGAGGGCAAAGTGGGGTGCTGGGAAAGTCGGAGACAGGGAAAGCTCTGCACGCTGGCCAGGGCCTGTGGCACGCTTGTACCGAGGGGTACCACCCCCCAAGAGGGGGCACAGGAAGAGCAGTGTATGTGATGGGGGTGACTTCGGAGCGGGCCGTGCTGGATTTGGGGTGTTCACGCAGCACCCACAGCAGTAGAATGTGGTGGTGAGCAGGATGGGGTCTGAGGCCACTGTTCCCTCTGACTTGGGGTTAGGAAATCCTGGTCAGAAGTTCTGGATGAGATACAAACATGGAGAAGAGTTGTCCCTGTCCAAGGCCGAGGTCAATTCCCCATCTACGGTGGGGACAAGACACACAAATAACTGTTCCCTATAATTTTACATCAGGCCAGGTGTGGTGGCACACGCCTGTAATCCCAGTACTTGGGAAGCGGAGACAGGAGAAACGCAGGCTGCAGGCCAGCCTCAGCAACTTTGTGAGACCCTCAGCCACTTAGCAAGACCCTGTTTCAAAATAAAAAATAAAAAGGGCTGGGGGTGTAGCTTGGGGGTAGAACGGCCCTGGGTTCAATCCCTAGTACCATAAATAAATAAATAAATAAATAAATAAATAAATAAATAAATAAATAAATAAATAATAAATAAATAAAACATCATGTTGAACTTGGAACAAAATGGTAATTCAAAAGGCAGAGAATAAAAGGGCCGCTCTTGAGGGGAGAGAGGAGGTGGACACTATTGGAAACTGCTCCACAGGGGAAACATCACAAGTCATCCACAGTATGTGACACACCAGTACCAAGGAAATATATAGGTGATTTTATTGGCATTAACCTCCAAGAGCTAGTCCTTTAAAAACCAGGATTCTGTGCTGCCTCTCAGAAACGGCCTTTGGTGTGGAGTCTTTTTTTTTTTTTTTTTTGGTACTGGGGATTGAACTCAGGGGCATTCTACCTCCAAGCTATACCTCCACCCCTATTTTTTATTCTTTATTTTGAAATAGGGTCTCCCTAAGTTGCGGAGGGCCTTACTAGGTAGCTGAGGCTGGCCGCGAACCTGGATCCTACAGTCTCAGCCTCCCAAATGCTGGGATTACAAGCGTGCGCCACCACGCCTGGCTGGTGTGGAGCCTTTTTGAAAGTCTAAACAAATTACACTCATCGGTTCCCCCCTTGTCCACACATTAATCTTCTCCGGGCCTGCGGCACATGCATCAGCCTGCTTCCTCCTGCAATCGCCTTTGCCCAGCTAAGTCCTGCGTGTCTGAGTGTGCCCTGTGGAGTCCATGCACCTGCCCGGGTCAGGGTAGGGAGGGACATGCTTCCCCTGTGGTTCCCAGACCCCCTTTGAAGCCTCACTAGCATTTTCTGGTCCCCAGATATCGGTGCTCTCTGGGATTATGATTGACACGTTGGCTAGGAGTTGCCCGATTGTGTTGCTTCCTCTTCAGCCTTTCCAAAAGCCCTGGGTGAGCTCCAGTCCTTCCCAGGTATTTACTTATGTAGCTTAGCAGTGAAGTAGAACACATGGTAATTTGATACAACTTGGTTAGCTACCTGCAAACTACCTGCTTCAATAAATATTCTAGAAGTGACCTGATCAGGTCACCCGGCTCGCTCTGCTTCCTCTCCTTTCTTCCTCTGCCCCTCTGCCGCTGTCACTAGTATCCCCTAAGCTTGCAGGTGCTTCAGTGCCAAGAGCATCCTATTAGTGGCTTTTGGGTTCCCAGCAGGGCACCTATTGAATTATCAGTTGTGCTCCAAATCTGTCACCCGTCCTGGGCTTCCCACGTTTTGCTGGATGGGCCTTCTGCAGTCCACAAGCAGCGGCATGTCCACCTTCTCAGCCTCCTCCAATGTGTTTGAGCACCGGGCCTGGTGGGGTGTCTGTCTTACTGTGTATCCTGCTGCTGTAACAGAATACCGCAGACTGGGTGAACTATAAACAAGAGAGGTCTATTGGTTTGCAGATCTGGAGGCTGGGAAGCCCACTATTGAGAGGCCGCGTCTGGCAAGGGCCACGTCATAACATGGGGGGGGGGGCATCACACGGACCAGGGTGGGGATGAGGGCCAAACTTGTCCTTTTATCAGAGCCTGCTCTGCAATAACTAACTCACTCCCACAATGACAGCTTAGTCCATTCGTGATGGCAGAGCCCTCACGAGTCCATCACAGCCTCAAGTTCTCTCTTAATACTGTCATGATGGCAGTTTAATTTCTTTTTTGTTGTTGTTATTGTTGTTTGTTTGTTTGTTTGTTTTTTGCAGTACTGGGAATTGAATCCAGGGGCATTCTACCTCCAAGCTAGCTACACTCTCTAGCCCTATTTTTAAAATTTTATTTATTTATTTATTTGGAAGCAGGGCCTCACTAAGTAGCTGCGGCTGGCCATGAACCTGCGATCCTCCTGTCTCAGCCTCCCAAGTACTGGGATTACAAGCGTGCGCCACCACACCCAGCGCTATGGCAGTTAAATTTCAACATGAATTTTGGGGAGGACATTCAAACCATAGCAGTGTTCTGTGGGTTAGCTGGTTTGGAATGGAGTAAAATCAGGAAAACTCAGAGCAGGACTGGGTCAAGGACCCACAGTCAACAATGTGCGTGGTCAGTGGTGGATCTACAAGAGTACTGTAGGAGAGTGGTTACTTTGCATAGAAACTCTGAGGCTTTGGGTGGAGGGCGAGGCCCTGTTTCCTTGTCTGTCCAGAGTTCTTTAGCTAACACTAGTCCAGGAAGAATATATCTGGGCTCTTCATGAGACAGAATGAGGAGGCCACTGGGGTATCTGTGCCTAGCCTCTGAGGAACAGCTGGCATTGCATGAAGTCAAGAATAGGCTCATGTCTCCTGCTCATTTTTTGCTACTTCTTTGCTGTCTGACAATGATGCCCAGGCTTCATCTACCCACTAGCCAACAGTTATTTTTTAAAAATCTAAAAAATAGTCTCCCTAAACCTATAAGGTAGCCTTGACCCTTAGCATTAGGGAAAACTTCTTTGAAATATTTGATTTTGAATTGTTCTTATTAACAGGAGAAAGAGGAGGCTGTGACTTGAGGGGTTGCTGGATTGAGTCCCTGATTTTACTGTCAGTAAAGCATGAGTGAATGGACCAGGTGACATTTTGGAGTACTGGTCAGCTGTTTCTTATAGGGGGACTGACAAGGAAGGAGTGTGGTCAGAAGACCACCTACCTAGGCATGGCAGGCACCTGTAATCCCAATACTTGGGAGGCTGAGACAGGAGGATCATAGGTTCAAGGCCAACTTCAGCAACTTAGTAATACTCTGTTGTTTCAAAATTAAAAATAAAATAAGACTGGGGGTATAGCTCAGAAGTAAAATGCCTCTGGTTTTGATCCTCAGTACTATACACAGGAGCACACATGCATACACACACACACACACACGGACGCACGCACGCACGCACGCACGCACGCACGCACACACACACACACACCACTTAAGTTGAATTGGGTAGAATTAGGGTCCCAGCAGAGGGACGGCTCCAGAGGCAGAAAGAAGATTCAGGCTGGAACCAAGTAGGCTCCAGGGAAGAATCTTACCATGTAAAAGCCAACATTTATCTTCTGGGATTTGGTCCAAAAAAAGAAAGAGACCTCAATTCTTGAAGGATGCAGGGTGTGTTGTGATCCTATTCTCAGGTTTGCTGACGTCCTTGGAACCAAGGTCAGGATCCACCTGGTACTGGGGCACCTGGAAATGACTTAGCCAAATGGAACATGGCAGCAGGAAATTCTTGGAACTAAGGGACCAAGACCAGAGAGGGAATAAGAGCCCAAGTGGTTTGGTTTAAGAGCAAATACTGGATATTTGCTCTTAAACATCTCCTGCCTGAAATACAGGATAGAAAGGATTTGACCTAAAAGTCTGGCTCAGTGGCCTCCATTGGGGAAAAAAAATTGAGTTTCAGTTGGTTGTTAAAGCTAATTTAGTAGCATAAACTTGAAAATATAGAAAGAGTGATGGAATCTCTGAGAACATCTGCACAGACCGAGTGAAGCCAGCAGAGTGGCATCCAGGGCTGGCTTTCCTAGCTGCATCTGGAGTCATCCTCTGAGAAACCTCCAGGGTGACTGCTCATGGAGACAGCACAGTGTAGAAAGTGCTTGTCTGGCCATTCCCAAGAGTTATCAGAAATGAATGCAAATGCTAAGGATGTGCCGTCAACTAGATGGGGACGGAGAGCCTCAGATCACAGTCCAGCAATTCGGCAACTGAAGACATTGTCACCATGGAGTGTGTCTGTGTCCTTCATTTTGCAGAACAGTGTTTCAATCAGCACTGTGCAAAATCAGAGAGATGTGTCCTCAGAATGTTAAAGCAAGACAGGTGCGCCGCTGCCCTTTAAGATTCTACCATTTTCCTGGTCCCAGCCCTTACTGCCCCACTCCCAAACTTGCCGAGCATCCCCTCCCCATACAACTTAGAGGAAGGAAGGTGTATTTGCCCCAGTTTTTGGAAATTTCAGGGTTCAGTCCATGCCAGGCTGGGTTTGCAGAGCTCCAGGCATGGTGGTGTGAAGCAAAGAGAGAGGGAGAGAGCAAGACTCTGCTCTCACCTCATGGAAGCCGGAAGCAAGAGAGCAAGCAAGCAAGGGTGGGGGGAGGAATCATATATGATCCTCAAGGTCACACCCAAGGGACCCACCTCCTCCTGCCAGGGCCCACCTGCCCAGGTTACCACCCAGTAAATCCATTATAATGGACTTATCCACTGATGAGGGTATAACCCCAATGACTTCATTATCTCCACTCTGAACATGAATACATGAGATCTTCAAGGGATGTCCTATATCTAACCCTAACTGTTGCTTACAGTCAAGGCAGCTGGCCTGGGGTTGTGCATCCATGAAGGACCTACTAAGTTTCTCATTTAGCTTCTGAGAGCATCACTATCCCTTGAGACTAGTAACCCAGCCCCAGCAAAACTGTTGGAGAGGCATCAGAGGTAGAGCTCCTCAGAGATCAGTATGCAGGAGCTTATTGCATATAGTGTTTTCAAAGACAACATGTATGGGGGGCAAAGATGTGGTCCCGAGCAAAGGGAGAAGTCCAACAGCAATACCATTGCATCAGAGGGTCCTCCCACCTTGAGACCTGGGGGCCAGGCCTTTGTTCTACCCCTTACCCACCATTGCCAGTCATTGGATATGGGAGGGGGTGTGGCTTTGGGTGAGGGCCTCTCTTAGGCTGCAGGCACTGCCCAGATTCAGCTGAGAGCCCTGAATCGCCATCAATCCCACAGCTTGGGAACCAAGTCCCTCGGTACCTAAGGTTGGAGGTCAGGGCACAGCTCAAGAATCCACTTCTGAAGGCTTGGTATTCTACCACCATGAGGAACAACCATGTCCTTCTGCAGAATGGCCCTCAGTGGAAGAGCAGAAATTTGGATACATGAAATAAAGATCTTGCCCAGAATGGCATCAGTGGTGTTCTTATGAAAACTGGCATCTCGGCCAGTCGAGTCCTGGAGTCCTGAAGGAGAATCGTGCTTGTCTTTAGCAGCACAAATTTATTTCACGCTGCTGTTTATTTGGATTCAGCCAGACACTTCTGCAGCATTTAATTGTCATGGACATCATGTAGCAAGAGGCAGCTGAGAGACAGAAACGAGCTCCCAATTTGTCTTTGGAAAATTTTTCTCCATTATGAGACTAGAAAGATTAAAGGGATAATAATACCTTACACCCATATCATTCTTTCCTTCTAGCAAAGAGCTCGCATATGCACATTATCTTATTTGAGCCTCACGATGGTCCTATGGGATAGTTATAATGGGAATTATTATTCATCTTACGGTGAAAAAATTACAACTCTGGAAACTCATGTCTTCACCTTACACATTTCTTGATTCAAGATTCTTTCCATTGTTTCAAAAACCCATGGCTTAAAAAAAAAAGCATGAAGGAAAACAAAGAAAATAATTCCCCTTCCCACATGCAGATCTGGCTGATCACAACTTCCTCCCATCTCTGAAGCTACGAGAGTTAGGATACAGACATAAATAACCACCAAACAAAAACTTGTGGGAACTGTCAACGACTGGGTTGCACTACTTACTTATTGTATCCCGACTAGATGCAAGTCACTGTGCCATGGTAGCCAAGGAGGTAAAAAAAATAATAATAAAGGTGACTATGAATTATACAGTTCATAGTGGAGCCAATGATCCAGTAAGGGGCATAAAATAGGCACAAGACTAATGAAAGTGAGGGGAAAGAAGTGTGGCCCAATTTGACAGGAGTCTAGAAAAGGCACTGATGTTGTAGGTTCTAACAGAAGAGGCAGCAGGAGAGCTGGTCCCAGCTGCCCCGAAAATGCAGCAGGTGATGGAAACAGCAATGGTGGCCTCATGGCTGCGGTTGAGCTTCCTGCACACCAGGCACCGGGCTCAAATGAAGGCCCCCTATTCACCATGCTACTGACACATTCAGATCAGTATTAAGCCCACTGAACACTCATCACCACCAGTCAGCCAACTAAAGAGCCCAGGCTTGCTTGCTCTTCCATTGGACTATTTTCCAACCACGTTTTGTGCCCACAGCACTTTTGTTGAATGTGATATGGATGGATTAAACAACAAAAATGTTTGGCTGCAGTTTTCCTTGAAGGAAGAGATTCCTCCAGCTGGGATTTCATGGGGTCTTTGGGGGTATTTGAAAGACACTGGGAGCAGCAGATGCTTTCCTATCTGCACCGAGTCAGGCGTCTTTATTTGTACACAAGTGATATGTATAAGCTGTGCCCAAGGGAAACAGCAGGCCTTTGAATGAGGTGGTTTTTTGTTTGTTTTTTTAAGAGTTGTCTAATTTGTCTTTTTTTTTTTTTTTTTTGGTCCACTTTTATTCTCCTGGAGGGAATATTCCTGATAGGATTAATAAATGAAAAATATAAAGAATGTGACCACTGAAATACAGATTTTCCAGGAATGTGATTTATTACTGGCTTTGTAGAGGCTGAGTCATGTGGTGCCATCTGTTAAATGGCTACTTCACATGCTGCCAAGAGGAGAGGATTTCACAGTTTTCAGCCATTTGTGGCTCTCTGGGTTGCCTATGCTAGGCACAGATGAAGGAGGAGGTATTGACCCTGGGAGTAGAAATAAACTCCCAGTGATATGTCACATAAGATCCTCTGCCTGGCCTGGACCATGAAATTTTCTCTTTAAAGCTGCCTTTTTCTTTTTCTTTTTCTTTTTTCGGTACTAGGATCAAACCTAGGGTGTTATACAGGCAAGGCAAGCACTTTACCACTGAGCTACATCCCAGCCCTAGAGCTGACTTTTAAAGCTACTTTTTCTTTACTTTTGAAAAGCTCCCTGTTGAATTTTTTAAATGAAACTTCTCCCCACAAGATAGACAAAGGAGATCTTTTGCAAGTTTTAGATTTGTTGGATTGATTTGTAAACTCTATTAAGTAGTCATTGGCAAGCTCCCATTGATTTGGATTTGAAAAGAGAGTGGAGAATGAATGCGAGAAGAGGATGATCCTGTGGGATAAATATGGCAGGCCTTACACAACAATTTTAGGCAACATGGCTGGGCCGTGTTGGAGAATTATTTGCAAAGTTGAATGAACCCATGTCTATTTCGGGAATTGGACTTTCTTGTGGGCAGAATGAGTCCTTGCAGCATCTTGCGGTTCAGCAGAGCTGTGCTGGACCTCAGGCTAGATTTCAAGCCCTAGCTTTGTCCCTGCCAGTTCCATGAACATGGGCAAGTTATTTTAGCATCTCTACTGCTCTGTTGCCTTATTGATCCAATGAGAAGATGGGCCATCTGGTCTCTAGAGTTGCTTAATATTTTATGAATGATTCCATTTCAGGATCAAAAGCTTTATAAAATATTTCTTTGCTAGACTTATTCACTGTTACCTTCGACATCATCTGAGGAAGAAGGAAATGGACTCTGTGGTAGCCTTGCCTTCATCCTTCATCTGAAAAGGGGAACTTGGGGACCCAAGCAGGAGAGCCAGGGGATGGCATCAGGAACCCCCACCTGTCCCCGGGGGGGACAGTGAGATGTGGCTCTGCTGCCACTGCTACGAAAGAAATCCTGCTTGACTGATAAGGACTGCCAACCTAGACAGGGCTTCTCCATGTCCTTTTCTCCCCTCTCTTGCCTTTCTGTAAAAGCTTCGTTGTCCTCCATATCAGCAATTTCCATTACGAAAAGTCTCTCTAGGACGGAGGCATCCTTCTGTGAGCTGGTCTTGACCTGACCAAACCACAAGTGTGGACCTGCTGAGCTATGAGCAGGAGAAGGGAAGCCAACCCAACTTTCCAGCATGGTGGACAGAGATGAGAAGGGGTTGACAGCTGAGTGGAGACGGGAAGACTTCAGAGAGGCATGGGCTCAGCGGCAGAGATTGGACTTCTCAGGTAGCTCTGAAAGATCTATTTGCAAGGAGGTTCTGAGAAGAGGAAGGAGGCCATGCGCACAGATTTGCCCATGCAGCCAGAAGGGCAGAGTGTGGCAGGGCTGTTTCCCACCCAAACGGCCTGAGTTTCCTCAGAGCCCATGTATGTGATGGGGAGAAGTGATCTTCCCAATAACTAATCACTCATTCATTCAACAACCAGTTACTGAGCACACGCAGTACACGAGTCTCTATCTCCTCATGGACCCAGTAGGGGAGTGAAAGGTTTGGAAACTCCTGCATTCAGGGACCTAGTGTACTAGTGGGAGAGACTGGCTTTCAATAAATGAAAAATGATGGCTGGGTGCAGTGGCACACGTCTGTAATCCCAGTATTTGGGAAGATGAGACAGGAGGATCACAGGTTCAAAGCCAGCTTCAGCAACTTAGAAAGACCCTTGCAACCTAACAAGATCCTGTTTCAAAATAAATAATAAAAAGGGCTGGGGGTATAGCTTGGAGGTACAATCCCCTTGGTTTCAACCCCCAGGACCACACACACAAAAAGATGAAATAATATCCAGTGGTTAGAAATAATAGGAAGAAAGGTGAGCGGAGTGAAACGGTAGAGTGTGCAAGAGAGAGGGCTGGTTTCATGGGCGTGGGGAGGGGAGAAAGCTTCTCTGAAGGGGTGGCATTTGAATCGAGACCTAAATAAAGTGAGTGAGGGAGCAGCCCTGGGCATTTCTGGGTAACACCTATTCCCAGGATATGGAAACAAATCTGCGGGAATCCTGAGGCAGGAGTGTGTCCTCCATGTTCTGGGACAGCAGCCATGTGGCTTCAGCAGGAGAGAGGAGGAGCAACAAGCAATGAAGTCCTGGGGTGGCCAGCACGGCCCTCAGTGACACACAGGGTCTCAGCTGGAGAGCATGGGGTTGGTCTGCACCGTCCGAGGACCGCTCTGGTGGTAGGTGAAGAGCAAACCTGGAAGGTCACGTGGGAGCTAGAGACCATGAGGAGGTTCCCTCAGTCCTCCAGGCTGGAGACGACAGCAGAGAAGGGCCAGCGGGTGACAGCAGAGATGACAAAACTTGGTTCTATCCCGGGAACATCTTGAAGGTGAAGCCGCTGATATATTAGATTTGGGCTAGAGAGAAGGAGAGGAGTTGGGCAAAATGCAAGTGTCTGGCCTGAGCAACTGGGAAAATGCTGGAGCCATTCAAATGAGATGGGAACCCTGGGGAAGGAGCAGGTAGAGGGAGGCGGAAGCAAGAGCTCAACACGTGAGGCCAGAGGAGCCAGTAGAGCTCCAAGTGGAGGCAATAAGCAGGTGGGCGGAAAGGTTACCTGCATTTCTTCTCTTCAGGAACGGAAAGGTCCAGAACTGTGATAGTTCATCCATATTCAGATTTATACATGATTATCTTGGGGGATAAAGGAACGTCATTTTATTTATTGGTATTGGGGATGGAATCCAGTCCTATTTTTTTATAAATCGCTGTGAACCTGCGATCATCCAAGTACTGGGGTTACAAGTGTGTGCCACCATGTCCAGCGACATCAACATTTTGTTACATTGGTGGTTGTAAGCAATATGTCAGGAGTCCCTTAATTGATGGGTTTCAATTTTCTTCCCTTTTGTGTATACTAAGTTGTGAAAGGTAGCATGGTCCTGAGTGGCAAAGCTTTGGGATATAGCTTCACTGAGGCTGGCTGGCCTTCTCGATACTTTCCCTCCTCCATAACTGAAGGGAACTGAAGATCTAGCCCTGTGTTTGGACCCTTCTTTGGTATCTTCGGCCATCTTGGGAATTTGAGTTTGCTCTGCAGAAAACCTCTGGTTAAAAGATTTCTTTGAGTTTTTCCTAGTCAAGGTTGATTGATAGTTGATAACTTTTACATCCCTCTCCCCCTTCTCTTTCTCTTAGTTTTTCCTATACCAGGTATCCCATATTTGCATATGTTACATTTCTCTTTATTTGTAGGTCATCCTTTAGTTTATTATGTTATAATGACTATTAAAGTCAGCATCATTCATCAGTTGAGAATTGTCATGAGCTGTAATATGAGTATTATAAGTCAAAACATGAGCATGATAGTCAGAATGTGAATATAATATGAGCATTATAAATTAGGTAGCCCATGCTTCCAATATTACTAGGCCTTCTTGCATTTTATTTTATATCCTTACTTGTGAAAGTGAGTTGGCAATTTAGCCTCTGCTCTGCATTGCTATGGGGAAGGATTGCGGTCATCAATAAATATTTGATTATCTGATTGATCAACTGACTTCCTCCCAGGCCTTTTCTTCAAGTAAGTCCCATGTGGTAAAACAAAGAAATGAAGACAAACAAGTGTCTGGTTCTGGTCCTACCACTAATTTGTTAGTGTCCTTGGGTAAGTCATTTAATTTTTCTGGCTTTCAGTTCCACAATTCTAAAATGATTTGTGATCCTAAATGGCCCTTCCAGCTTTAAATTACTATGAAACGTGTTTTCCTACCATGTTATTGAAACTAGCAATGGAATAAGATTTCCACTATTTTCAACTTGGTCAATTTCTTAATGGTCAATGTGTATAGAGTGCAAATAAAACCAGTTTGGGGAGAGATAAATATTGGTAGCTGCACAGCACAGAGTCAGGGAAGGGCAAATGCACGAGGGACACCCTCTGTGATCCCAGAGCCCAGCGCTCATCTCAATGGCCCGACAACATGCAGCCTTTCATTGCCTGCGTCAAAATTAATAGACTATAGACACTTCAGAAATCTTCTTTCAAGTTGACTCAAGAAAATCTATGGGTGGAGGAAGCAGGAATTGAGGAAGTCAATAGGAGTTATTGTCAAATTTTCCATTTTCTTCCTCCCATTTTTAGAAAATAAGGGCCCGGGGAGGGGGGAAACAGAAAGCAGATGGTTGATGGCTTACTTTATCTTTAGGGAAATATCTTGCTTCTCTTTCCTCCCTCCTTTCCTATTCTCCTATCTCCTTTTCAATCTCTTTTCTTACCCTCATTTAAGCACTTATTATTCATTCATCAAATATTTACTGTGGTTTATTATGGACAAAATGCTGTCTCACAAGGAAGGAAAAGAAATGAGTCTTGATGACACAGTTAATTCATTCACACAAGCATCTGTCGCCTGACACAAGATGGGTGCCACAAGAGGAAGTGCTGACAATCTAATGAAGTTACCCCCAAATAGGAACACAGACTCCATCCCCCAGAGATCTGGGCTGTGTCTGAACAAGAATATGGTTACCCAATTGTCCAGCACTTCGCTGGGCAGTAGGTCACATTTGCTGATGTCTTCTCTCTGCTGGATTTACTTCTCAGGATTTGGCGGCCCAGGTAGGGAGTCCAGGTCATCCTGTGAGTGGTTCAGCCAGGGTCCATAGCTGGGGAGCTTCTCAGCACCAGCATCCAAGTGTACAATTTGCAGGAGGCCGGGGTGGTGAGAAATCACAGCGTTGATTTCTTGAGCAAAGGTTACAACTTAATGCCCCAGTCTCATTTTCTCCAGCACTCTCCTTGATGTGCTATGTAGAACAAAGACAAAGCTTTGGAGTCAAGGAGATCTGTGTTCAAATCTCAGCTCTGCCACTTGAAGTGCACCATGTTGGATGAGCGATCTCACCTCCTGACATCTAAGCCTGAAGGACGCATGTAAAAATGTGAGTCAAGTCCTGCACAGTGCTCTGTCACTTGGTGGGTGATTGGTAAATGGTGGCTGTCATGATAGCCACTCAGGTGATCCTGCTAGATCTCCCTCCACACAATGATCCTAGTCCTTTTTATCAGCTGCATCAACATTAATAGAGTAGGGAATTTAGAGGTGCTTTCTCCCATGTTGATTCAAGCACAGGAATCATGAGTTTCAAAAGTTAGAGTTTTTGTCCATTTTTCCATATATTTTCTTTTCCAGGAAATAAGGGGAACAAAAAGGAGATGCTTGATGGTGGGCAGTGTGACATCAGGGGAGCTACCTCCCCTGTCCCGCTTCAGTCCTTTCATCTGCGAAGGGAGGGCTTGGCTCTTTTTAGCTCGGACAGTCTGTGACAGGTGAGACAACTCCCAGGTCCCAATTCCCAGCTTCCTGTGCACACCAACCCTGGCCAGAGCAGCGGTGCTGCCTGCAGGAAGCTCTTATCCTCCCCAGACCCTTGTAGTATCACCAAGGAGTGGGTCTTCCCCCAGGCAGGACCCAAGGCTGGTGTGGTCTGGGAAAGGATGAGGTCAGGGAAGATTTACAAGGTCTTGGAGACAATTCCCGCCCCCTCTAAACTAATCCTGTGGCCACGCTGATTCGCTTCACATGTCTTTACCTTCATCCTGACTCTCACGCAAACCTGATTTGTTTATCGTTTGTCTCCTTCAGTAGAACTTCCAGTCCATGAGGACCAAGGCCTCTTCATTGCACCCACCACTGGGATTTCCAGCGCCTTGAAGGCAGCCTAGCACAGCATGGGCGCTCCATGGCCATTGGCCGAGGGAGTGCATGACTGAGCCGGTGTGTCAATATGCCTGGCATGCTCCGGCGGGCCACAGGATGCCAACACACCTAGATCGGGCAACAGTTAACACGTGGAGGCAAACGGTGGCTCACTAGTGGCATAGCGAGGCCCACCAGCACGACCCCTTTCAGTGTGCATTTAAGTGACTTTGACCTACACGATAGCGTCAAATCAGATGAACTAGTCCCTCAGCTACATGGCATCCAAATGGGCTGTTGGTTGGATTTTTCACCCTTTGATGCCATTTAGGCAGATTTGGAGTCCCAAGGGCAGGGCTGTCATAGGGCAGAGGAAAGAGATACAGATGATGTAGACTGATCTTGGGAAAGCAAGCGATGCTGCTCATAAATGCAGATGTCGAGTTCACCATATGGGACGCTAATGGAAGACCAGTAAGTCAAAGGCCCTACAGACATTAAAAATAGGAAAATAGGTGTCCACCCAGACAGGACCAACACTGCTGCTTTCTCACTCCCGGGAGCCTTCTCATCCAGGAGCTTCTACATCTTGCTTCTCGTAGTTTTGCTCAGACCTGGCTCCTTAGCCTGCCATGGCATACCTGCTTTCAATTGTTCCCTGAATGACATAGAGTAATTCCTAAAGTTAGCCTTTTTAAGTTCTATTTGTCCCTTAACCAACCTCATACCCCACCCGGCAGGACACCATGTGTTTTCTGTATCCTGTGTGACCTCAGCCGGACGTCCCTCCAGTGTCCTTGGGAGCAGTATGCCTGCAGGTGGAGAGGGACCTTAGAAGTCCCAAGGAAACTGAAGGAGAGGCGAGTTTGTCAGCCCAGGAGGCCTTCAGTTTGGCTTGCTCAAATGCCATCTATTTTTGCTTCATTGATTTTAGCTGTGACTGGGACTATGTTTGCCCACTCGTTAGAAAGTCCTTCATTTCTCTTCCTCTCATTTAGTTTTTCAGCTGCTCTGCCCTTGGCGGCAGAAGTGAATCACTCTGGGTCAGCTGCTCAGCAGCTGGGGGCTCAGGAGTTTCCTTCCTGAGTCTACGCAGAGGCCCGAGGACCCACAAGTTTGTCCAAGATAGAATCGCTTGCAAATCAGCCTTGTTATCAATGAGTCTGATCAGTGAATGCCCAGAGATGGTATTGTATGCAGAAAGAATGTGGGACTTGAGAATCACCTTCTCAGGACGGCAGTTCCCCCCCTACACACACACACACACACACACACACACACACACACACACACACACACACATCCCTCAGAGAAAAAGAAAATAGAAGATTATGGTAAGAATTAAATGAAATGATGCATAAAGTATTCCGCACACAGGAGGCAGTCAACAAACTCTCCTTACACAGTGTAAGTCATCACTACATTAGGGTCTCTAGGGAAGACAGGAAAGTGACTTCCCATGACTCTGAGGTATGGTCAGCCTCTCCCAAACGGCCACTAATTCTACCCTTGGTTCATGCCTGGGACTGTTTCCTTTAACCTAATACAAAATCACATTATCTCCCAAACCCGTGGTGATGGTGGGAGGAAATCCCACTTCTATTATAGGCAACCTGCTCCTCATCATGCCGCTGTCTGAATCAAAGACTGGAGCCAAGGATGAAAAGCAGATCAAAACAAAACTCACCCTCAACCACCAGCACAAGCTGGAACCTTCAGCGCGCCAAAGAGGCCTGAGAAAGAGAATGGAGCAATGGCGCCACCAAGTGTTGTGATTTGGAATGACAGCTTTGACAGCCTGTTTTTCATTAACCTCTTAAGGAGTATCAACCTGATCCAAGGCCTGGTTCATTAATGCATGGGGTTAACTGGGAGGGCTTACACAGAGGAAACCTCAAACACCTGTGCTAATAAGGGTGACAGCAAGACAGAGGGATAGAGTCCCAGAAATGAATCTTATATAGAGAGAAAACAGTAAACAATTGTATTATTTAGTGGTGGACACAAGAAGTGTTCTGCAAAACGCAGTTCTACCACCTGTGTCCAAATCACCTGCAGAGCTTGGTAAAGGTGCAAATTCCTGGATCCACCTCAAGCTGATTGAGCTCTATTGATGGTGACTGGGAGTTGGTATTTTCGACAGGTGCCCTGGGTGAGTCTCCAGCACATTGAAGTTAAGGACCAGAAAGTGACCAGAAGCCAGCGAATGAGAAGCCATGAAGTCTCATCACTGCATTCTATTAAATGAGAACATAGAGGCATTGGACAGGAGGGAAAACAGTGGCATTGAAAAGAGAGAGAAGCCAGGCCTGCTGGTGCACGCCTGTGATCCTAGTACTTGGGAGCCTGAGACAGGAAGGAGGATCACAGGTCTGCAGTTGGCCTCAACAACTTAGTGAGGCCCTCCACAACTTACCGAGACCCTGTTTCTAAATAAAAAATAAAATAGGGCTGGGGGTGTAGCTCAGAGGTAGAATACCCCTGGGTTTAATTCCCAGTACCACCCCAAATATGATAGACAGACAGACAGTAGATAGATAGATAGATAGATAGATAGATAGATAGATAGATAGATAGAGTAAATAAATAGCCGGGCATGGTGGAGGACCCAGGTTCATGGCTAGCCTCAGCTACCTAGTGAGGCACTCTGCAACTTAGTGAGACCCTGTTTCAAAATAAAGAATAAAAAATAGGGCTGGGGGGTGTAGCTCAGAGGTAGAATGCCCCTGAGTTCAATCCCCAGTAAATAAAAAAAAGTAAATTAAAAAAAAGTAAATAAATAAATAGGAAACTTGAAGAGAAAGGGAGTTCTTGACATTATATAGTGGCATGTGTGCACACACACAGACATGCACACAGAGTCCCAAACGTGCAACTAGATAAATATGACATTTTTTTTTGTTTGCTGGACCAAACATTTTAAGCTACTTTCCCTTTTTTTGTCAGAAAGATGCTAAGCCTAAGAATTCCCCAGCACATTTTAGTGTGGAGCAATCTAATTCAATTCCAGGGCCTTTTGCCCCTACAAAGAATGCAAAATCTGCCTTTCCCATCCTCTATAAATGCCAACACAGATGGATTCCCAGGCCTAAGTGGGCTCCATTTACTTCCAAGGAGGGAGAAATCAGTGCTGGAGGAAGGTCTGCTTTCTCTGCCTTTTGTTTTCTCCCAGGGCCAACAAGGTTCCTGAGAGACAGTGAGTCTTCCAGGTACCTGATGAGTGAAATGAGTAAGCGATGGAAGGGGGGGGGCGGGGGAGCTGAGCATGCCGGTGTCTTTTCCTTGTAAGCTTCTCCCTTCTCCTTCCCTGCAGCCCACTCCACTTGCATCTCTATTTGAGCCCGGCTCCAGCTCCATTCTTGTGCAGAATGGCCAAAGGGAGGCTGACAGGCGCTCAGCAGTTCGGTGCAGTCTGTTCCATGGGGCTGTCATATACAGTAAGGGCATTTTGGTGGCTGATAAGCATAACAAGACAGCAAAAGTTCAGTTTGCAGTGTCTCTTATTGTGGTCTAAATACTCCCCATTGTGGCCAATTTCAGGCCATAATGTGACATTCCTGAAGACAGAAAATATAGGCATAAATAACCCCAAGAACATAGATAATAGTAATATGGAGTAAAATAGGTAGTGGTAAGTTTTAATATCTATTGCATTTGTTTCTTTTTTTGTGTGTGTGTGGTATTGGGGATTCAACTCAGGGGCATTCTACCTCCGAGCTACACCCCTAGCCCTATTTTTTATTCTTTTTTTTGAAACAGGGTCTCACTAAGTTGCGGAGTGCCTCACTAGGTAGCTGAGGCTGGCCGCGAACCCAGATCCTCCGGTCTCGGCCTCCTGAATGCTGGGATTACAAGCGTGCGCCACCATGCCTGGCTCCTTTGTTTCTAACATAAGTTTTTGAATTGTAAAATTTATATAATTTAATTTTCAAAATAGATTGTGATTTTTTTTTTTTACATGATGTACTTTTACAAACAAAGTCAATCACTAAACTGAACATGAGAAGGAGGGAGCGGGGAGGGAATGGGCTGGGAATTGGAGAAAGGTTAAATGAGAGATGTGTGCATGTATGCCTCTACCAGCCTGTATCTAATAAAGATATATGATTACAATGCACCAATAAAAAAATTAGAAAAAAATTCCCCAAACTGTAACAATTGGCTATCATGAGCTAGCACCCCATTGCCCTGCCCCAAGAAATGTTCTGCCACCAGAACACTCTGGCCCAGGAGTCGGAAGAGCTCTGGTCTTGATTCTGTCACTACTGGCTAGTGAAACTTTGGAGTCCCTAAGCCTGAGCGTCTTCACCTGTAGGAAGCAGTGGTGGTGCCTGCCATAAAAGTCTCGACTCCACTGCCGTCCTAGGACTACCTTCTCTCACTTTGCTGCGGAGTCAGAGGTGTCCAGGCCTTCGTGGGCATGGAAGGGAGCCTCTGTCCTAGTGCCCTTGGGAAGAGAGAGGCTCCAGTACGTGGAAAACTTTACCCAAGAGCACAGCTCTATTCATGGCAATATTCCAGTTGCCTGGACAGGATTTCCCCTCAGGAATTCCAGAGAGGGGTGCGGCTGTGCCAGTGGCCTGGGGCAGGCCTTCAGGACCTCAGCCTTGAGTTGCCCTGGAAACTTCCAGCCCCCAGTCCTTCCACTCTCTCCCATGAGTGATGCCACTAGCATAGGAAGTCACAGGGAATAGCGAATATACTAAATTCTCTTTTCTTTCTCTCTTTCTTTCTTTCTTTCTTTCTTTCTTTCTTTCTTTCTTTCTTTCTTTCTTTCTTTTTCTTTCTTTCTCTGTACTAGGGATTGAACCCAGAAGCATTCTTCCTCTGATCTATACCCCCAGTCCTATTTTATTTTTTATTTCAAAACAAGACCTTACTAAGTTGCTGGGGACCTCAGTGAATTGTTGAGGTTGGCTTCAAATCTGCCGTCCTCCTGTCTCAGCCTCCCAAGTAGTGGGATTACAGACATGTGCCACCATACCTGGCTAAATTCCATTTTAAAATGGTGAATTTTAGGTTAAGTGAATTAGGTGAATTATATTCCAATTTTAAAAGTATTTGAATACTTGGGGAAGAGAGAGAGAAAAGAAAAGCTCTTAGAGGCACAGAGAACTGAAAGGATGTTCCAATATTTCCTATACCAAGTCCTATTAGAGGGTTTTCCTTGTTGAGATAGGGATTTGAACTGAGAGCATTTATCCTATTACTTGATTTAATGTATTAGAGCATTAGGGTTCAGATGAAACTCAAGAGCTTAGTCCTAGAAGAAGAGCATAGTAGAGAGTGAAAAAATCCTCCCCCGTCCAGGGACAGGGACAGGAGAGAAGAGGGGAAGGGCCTGCTGCCAGCCTCGGCACAGCCCTCCAGGACGGCTCGGCCCATCCACCCCCAGATCCTGGTCCCCCACCACTTTCAGATAGATGGGTAGCAACTGAGGGCTCTGGGTCCCCCTAATCCCTCAAACCTCCTGTGGAAAAATCCTTGTCCCTTTTGCTCAGCTAGGGTTGAGTTGGGATTTTCCAAAAGGAACTTTTCATCAGAAACTCGGGGGGAAAAAGAAGTACAGTTCTTAGAAAACCCTGCTTCCACCTGAGTGTAGATTTCCACAGCAATCAAAGCACAGACCCAGGTTGAAGGGAAGGGTGGGTAGGGCCATGTCTCTGGTCTCAAATCTGAGCCAGGTCTCTGCTCAGAAGATCCCTCCTCTGTGGTTGCCCTGCCCCTCTTCTGATAGGGGAGGAATCCAGCCCCAAAGCTTCCAAGAGACTGCATCCAAGGCTTGGCCATTGATGGAGCCCTCAGCGGCCCCTTCTCCAGGGCTTACACAGGCCTTTGTTGATAGTGCTAAGTCCTAAACTACAAAGGCACACGTCTGGTGGAAATCATAGCAACAGTAGGAAACAATTCACCCCTCCTGTCCACTCGCCATTTCCAGATGAAGACACCAGACCCTGGGGCGGGAAGTTTCTCGCCCAAGATTACAGAGGGCGTTAGGGCTACAAGGTGCTCAGAGGTGGCCAGCAGGCATCATGCCCTCGGAAGCCAGGCTGGACCTGCCCTTCCATGGCTTTGGGGACAGTGGCTTCAGAGAGAGCTCCTTGGGCAGAGAAGGGAGGGCCTCACCATATCGCCCCACTGAGCAGAAGACCCTGGAGCAGGCATGGGGCTGGTGGGACACCAGGAAAGGCACACCACTCCACCACTTCCCGGAACCCTGCTCACTATCGCCCCCTTGAGGAAGTCCAAGGAGGCTGCAGCAGACCCAGCAACCCCAGAGCTAGAAACCCACAAGTCAGAAACAAGGAAAGCCACCCCTAGGCTCCAGCCTGCATCAGCCTACAATTACAGACAAGCTAACCGGACATTACAACCCCTGAGTTCAGCCTGCTCAGCCTGTGGGGAGTTCAGCGTTCCTTGGGACCGCCCCGCTCTGCACAGCTCTGATTTTTGCCCAAGGTGCTCACCGGCATTAGTGACTCAGTCCTGTGGCCACTTGCTGCCTGCACTTCTCAAGCCCCGGCAGCCCACGAGGCACACACATGTCTACCTTGGTCTATGGCACAGGACGGACCTCCACAGACTTGCTGTCCTGTGTTCACAGTCACTGCTCTGTGATAAGAAAGAGAGACTGCATTCACACCCACTATGGGGTCCCCACTCAGTGACATCCCAGTGCAAGATGCAACTAACTCTCGGGCCCAGGTGCTGCTGTGTTTCATGGCACAACTTTTTCAGCTGCCTCTCTCTCTTTCTCCCCCCCACCTCCACTTCTCTCAAGGTTAGTATGCCAAAGCCATGGGACCTGAGACATCCCACAATCTCCTGCACCCTGGGTTTGGCCGCCTCTTCCTCTCTCCGAAGATACCCTCTGATCTCTTCCAGGGACCTTAATTTGACTTTGCATGGGGGCCACCCAATTATTAGGTCTTTTTTGTTTGTTTGTTTTGTTTTCAATCCTGAAATGTAATGGAGCTTAGAATTTGGATCCTTTTTTCCTCGTTTTGTTTGTTTGTTTGTGTTTTTTTCTTTTGTCCAGTTGGTGGATCCAAGTACACATGTAGCCTGGGAGCACAGCCCAACCCTATGAGCAGCAGTGAGCAAGTCTCCGTCTCAAGTGCTGGAGGCAGGCGGAGAAGCCCCTGGCTCAGCCCACGGCAGTGCTTCCGGGCAAGGGTGGGGCCGGGGAGGATTTGGGCAAGGGAGGTCTATTCTCCCTCCAGTAGTATCAGATCCTGCTCAAATACTTTGGTACTTTAAGGAAATAGCCCATTAACCACTTTGATCTAAATTCTTTGATTATTAAAACTGTTTGAGATTGGTCTAAGATGGGAATATTAGTAGGGAGCAGAAGGGATCTGACCTCTCACCCCTCCAAAGGACCATGGAGCCATGCTTTCTAACTATAGACCAGAGGCAGGCTTGTTGGAGCCAGGACAGCAGAGGTAAAGATGGAAACCCATAGGAGATGGTCCCTGACAACCATTCTGGGAAATGAGCCCTGTGGTGGAGACTTACCCCCTGGAAACCATGGCTCTCTGTGGCCATGAGCAGCTGGTATTTGTGGGCTGTGCATGTATCAAGAGTCCTGGTCCGATAGGAGCAAATAGGATCTGTCTCTGGGAAGCCTGGCGGAAATGTGCTTCCTTTGAGTCAAAGGTCCTCATCAGGTGGGGCCTGGCTTACAGCTGAACAGTCCAGCTCCCCTTAGAGCTACCTGACACTTGCTTCAGAACTTGCGTGTCCAGTGTGGTAAGACACATTGCTGTTAACTACCTCTGCCACGGCCATCTGCAGGAAATCTTGGTCCTGGAGTGACCACCTGACCGGCCTCTTGCCTTCATCATGGAAGAGCATAGAAAGGACAGAGAAGAGCTCTGGAGCCAGCACAATGGATAGTCTGTGCAGATGCAAAGCAGAAATTTAGAGGCGTCATCATCCCAACTGATGGTCATCGAGACAGAGGCACGCCGGGCATTCTCAGAACTCTTGCTGCACGCCAGACAGCGTTCACAGATGAACCCATTTAATCCTCAGAATAATTCTGAAGTGCATGCAAATACTTTTTAATTTCTTTACTTTTATATATTGTGACACCAAGGTACAGAGAGACTCAGTGACTTCTCTAAGGCTCTACCAGCAAATGGTAGAGCCAGATTCAGTCTTGGAAACTGATCTAGGGTCCAAGCCACACCTAATCACTGTTGGGGCTCAGAAAGTAATACCCCAAAGTAAAGGCCTCAGAAGCAAAGTTTCTCTTGGCCTTCTCCTGCCCTCCTACCTCAAACCCCTGGTTCTCCCCAGGGCAAGACATAGAAACTAGAATTCCTCTACCACAAGGCAGGTTATGGAAATCAGAACCCCCTTTCCCCAAAGCCAGTCACAAAACCTAAAAACATTACTCTAACTTTCCCTCACCTCTTAGTATAAAAGCTGGCCATGAGCCGGGCATGGTGGTGCATGCTTGTAATCCCAGCATTTGGGAGGCTGAGACTGGAGGATCCGGGTTCGCAGCCAGCCTCAGCTACCTAGTAAGGCACTCCGCAACTTAGTGAGACCCTGTTTCAAAATAAAGAATAAAAAATAGGGCTGGGGGTATAGCTCGGAGGTAGAATGCCCCTGAGTTCAATCCCCAGTACCACACACACACACACACAAAAAAAGAGCTGGTCATGAAGAAATTCTCTCTGACCCACCATGTTTGAGTGTAGGTCATAAACTCCACATTCCAGATAAGTCTGCTCCATGCCCGGGGGGGAAAAAAAGCTACAACTGAGGGGACAAGAGGAATCTGAACAGGCAGGCCTCGCTGAGTTTCCCCTATCCCTCAGTCTATTACTTTTAGATCACACCCTTTTTGAGCAATTGTATTTCTACATGGCTGTCCATGCTTCATAGAACCTAAGCATAAAAATAGTGCTACCAGGTGCAGCGGCACACACCAGTAATTCCAACTGTTCAGAAGACTAAGACAGAGGATCACAAGTCCAAACCAGCTTGGGAGATTTAGCAAGACCTTGCCTCAAAATAAAAAGTAAAACGAGCTGAGGATGTAGCTCAGTGGTAGAGCACCCCTGGGTTCAACCTCCCGTATCACCAAAAGAAAAGAGTGCTATAGTTTGGATCTGAAATGTTCTCCAAAGACCCAGGCCTTAGTTCCAAGCTTGGCTGCTGGGAGGTAATCCTAGCGGGACATCTTAAGGTCACAGGGAGCATGCCCTTGAAAAGCTTAGTCTCTTTCCTCTTTTGCTCCCTGGTTATCCATTTTGCCTGCCATGCTTTCCTTCCATGATGCACTGCTTTGCCAAGGGCCCAAAGCAACAGGGCTATCAGGTCATGGACTGAAACGCTAGAACTCTGAGCTGAAATAAGTCTTGCTTCTTCATAAGTTGATCATCTCAGGTATCTGATACAGTAACAGAAAGCTGACTAACACAGATAGTTCACTCTAGGTATTTGGGTCTTCAATTTGAAGATTCCTATGATGCCCAGAACTATGATAGAATAAATTTGTTATGCTTCTCTCTTGTTTAACCTGTCTCTTGTTTTAAGGGTGCTGGCCATAATTCTTGATGATGAACAGGAAAAAGATGGCTCCCTGTTGCACCCCTACACCACGAAGCAAATGTCTCCTCGGTTCAGGCCCCAGTTGGAGGATCCTGGCTTGAAGGACAGAGTGAGAAATGCCCAGTAGAGGAAAAAACACAGCTTCTCCCTTGGGATATTACAATGGATCCTTTTCACATGAACAACAGATTCGATTCCACTCAAGGATGGGCCCCAGAGATCAGAGATGAAAAAAAAAAAAAATAACTCCCTGAGAACACTCTTAAAATAGGGGGGTGTGGGGTGTAGCATCTAGGGTTGGCCATAATACTCATGCAGGCTGACTCATTATGTTCTGAAAGTACAGTCGCCCACCAGCAAGAGCTATGGTGGCCAGGAACTAGGGTGACTGGGCAAGGCCCTCATCAAAGCTTGTCCTGACCTGTGGGCAGAAGAGCACACAGAGGAGGTCTTGAGTACTAGGCTTGGATAGACCATGCAGGACTCAGAGAGCCTGGCATAGTGGAACAATGGCAAACCCACAAGGCAGCTAAAGGGAAGGTTCTGTGAGGGGAAAGGGGCAGGCAATGAAGTTCACACGAAAGTGTGGCCTCAGTTGTGAAGGATTTGGGTCCAAGGAAATGGCGCTGTGGGCCTTTAAGTGGAAGCAATGTGATCAGAGGAGCCAGTGCAGTGAGCAGATTGGAGTGGGGTACCCTGGCTGGGAGACCCAGCCATAGGACAGTGCAGCAATCTGACTACAGATGACACAGGTGGTGGCAGAGGGAATCCGGGGAAGGGTATGGATGCAAGAGCTAATCCAGATGGCGAAGTCAGCTGAATGACAAGGGGCTGTGAGGGAGAGGGAGGAGCCCAGGAGGACTGCCAGGCTGCTCACCTGGGTGATTGGTGGTGTCAGGAAGCAAGGTGGTGGGAGGGCAGGAGAATCCACAGGTGGGATTTGCTATTTAGTCCAGGTTTGTTCCCCCCTTGCATATTTTCCAATGTGGCTCCCAGTCACCTGTGGCAGCATCGGGAGCATCCGATGTGCTTGTGACATGTGCAGATCCCTCAGCCCCACTCGGAATCTCCAGGAATAAAAGACAAAGCCCTAGAATTTGAAAAACACCTGGTCTCAGAGATTCATAAATCTCCTCCTTCCCCGATGTTTCCTTCCCTTAACCTTTGATGCTGGGAACACAGGGAGAACAGGTTTTAGACAGGAGATAACGAGTTTTGTTTTAGAGATATTTGAAGATATCCAAGAGGCAGTTAGATATTAAAAGGTTGAGCTCAGGAAGGTTGTTGAGGTTGGAATGATTCATACTTCAAGAATATAAGTGGAGGAATAATTGTGATTGTATGTGATTTTTCTTGTTTGTCTTTATGAGTCAGAACTTTTCCACATAGACCCAGCCATTTGTCTGGGAGATTAGAACTCCTTATGGAAGAATGGCTTAGAAAAAGGCAGGCAGGAGGCTAAGGATTTTGCTGCCAATGACAATTAAGATGGGGTCCAATCACCAAGGACCTCACCAGGCCCAGAATGAGTGAACCCCAAGCTAGATACCTTTGGGCTCAAAATCGAGAGACATAAAGCACACAGTGAAGAAGGTAGTAAAGACGATCAGCCTGGAAACAAGGGAATCTTCCAGAAGACTAGACCAGCACATCCAAGGCCAGGAGTTTGCGTAGAAAGCTATGTCAGCTGAAAGGCTGAACATCCAAATCCAGGAAAGACTCAGACATGTAAACGACTTTTATAGTTATCCAACCTTATGAAACTTTGCTACCTATAGACCTTATTTTAAAATCATATTTTTAATCCTACACATCTGTGATGTGGTATGAGTTTTCAGTTTCATGGGAGCGATAGGTCTGAAAGAGAGACTGGCTGAGCCGGGTGTGGTGGCGCACGCTTGTAATCCCAGCATTCGGGAGGCTGAGACCGGAGGATCTGGGTTCGAGGCCAGCCTCAGCTACCTAGTGAGGCCCTCCGCAACTTAGTGAGACTCGGTTTCAAAATAAAGAATAAAAATTAGGGCTGGGGGTATAGCTCGGAGGTAGAATGCCCCTGAGTTCAATCCCCAGTACCGCAAAAAAAAAAAAAAAAAAAAAAGAGAGAGAGAGACTGGCTTAGGGAGTAACCGGCCTGGAAAACTATGTGGAAATTCTAAATTAAAATTGTATTTCCTTCCCCTTCCCCTGTCTTGTCTTTCTGCCTATGTATTTTTTCCTAACCTACCTAGGGAATAGTTGGGCTTAGCTAAGGAATGTGAGAATGAGAATGGTGGGCTGCAGGAGCAAGTGATAGGGAAAAGGAAATGCAGAAAAAGGTGGTCATAGGAAGAGAGACTGGAGAGATGGTGCTGGGAAGCCTGGAAACAGGTTTAGGAGGATGATGGTGGACTATACAACCTCATGTTGCAAGAGGATGGAGATGGAAAAAGGGTCATTTGACTCAACAATGAGGAGGTAAATATGCATGTAAGAAGTCAGACAGAAAAGAGTAGTGGTGAGGAAGAACTGCCCGGTAAACCATTGGTATCAAGGAGTCAGTGGCTGATAAAATGGAAACAGCCAGAGTGAGAGTTTCCTTTGAAAATCTTGTTAATGGCACTGATGAGTAATAATAAACTGGATGACAATTCGAATGAAGAGCATGATCAGGAGAATGGAGGACCTAGGCATGTTTGTAGATGGAGAAAAGGGTCTTACCAATAAGTGCACAGTCTAAAGATGCTGGGGGGGAAGGGAGTGTAGGGTTATTTGAGTGTGATGGTTGTGTTACCAATTTGCTCAATTTAAGACAGAAATCACAGAGGCAAGCAATACCAACCAAAGGATGCTTTATTGGAACTAAATGTTTAGTATAAGTGAGACAGCATGGGCCAGGGATCCTGGTCTGGCTCTCCAAAGAGGCTTCAGACAAAGCTTTTGTAGCCCTTCCTTATGGAGACCCATGTAGTGGTTGCTTCATATGATTCAGGATTTCTGCACCCTTACTATCTTCCGCTCTAGACATCAAGGTTTGCATTTGACAGGATGGTCTGCCCATGCGCATTGGGTCTGTCTACCAGAGGCTCCCAAAAGATGGTGGAGGCGCCCACTTCTGAGAAAAAAAAAATGGTGGAGGTCCTCAATTCTACCATCCAAAGAATTTTTTTTTTTGAGGTACTGGGGATTGAACTCAGGGGCATTCTACCTCCGAGCTATACCCCCAGCCCTATTTTTTATTTTTTTTGAAACCGAGTCTCACTAAGTTGCGGAGTGCCTCACTAGGTAGCTGAGGCTGGCCTCGAACCCGGATCCTCCGGTCTCAGCCTCCCGAATGCTGGGATTACAAGCGTGCGCCACCACGCCCGGCTCAGGAGAATGTTTTAAGCCTTTTTTTCTCCTAGTCTGTTGAGTGGGATATCTTGTGAAGATGAGAATGGAAGAGTAAATGATTGAAAGAACAGGTGGAAGGACTGGCCTTGTGAAGGAAGAAGGGAGGGCAGGAGAGGGCGCAGGTATTCTCAAGTTGAGAGTTTACTCTCAATAATAAACTCTTAAGCTGAGAGTTTATTAATAGAAGAGAGCAGATATGTACTCCGCTCCCCCCCCCTTTTTTTTTTTTACTTCAGTAACTAAAAAGTGAGGTTGTTTGCATAGGAGGCTATCCAAGCTGAGAGGAGAGCCCTGGCCGTGCAGAACTGAGACCAACCACGCAGGGTGCTAAGCACTGGCAGAAATCACAGGTGTGATTGGCACTGCGCATGCGTGATGGGCACTGCCGCGGGTGTGAAGAGCGTGTCCACTCTGAGGCTTGGGCTCCCTTCAGGCCGGTCTTTCATGAATGGATGAGACCTTGCTGACGAGGGGGTTAAACAAGGTCAGCTGGAAGTGAGAGCAACAGAATTTCATAAATTAGGGAGCCAAAGGGAAGCTGGAGGAGCAATTTCTGACGTTTTGACAGTTTAATTCCTTGTTGATAATAATTTACTAATAGCGTTCAATGTATTAGCCAAAGAATACAGGCAAAACAATAACAAAGTCAGGCGTGGTAGCGTACGCTTGTAATCCCAGTACTTAGGAGACTGAGACAGGAGGATCCGGTTTCGCGCCCAGCCTCAGCTACTTAGTGAGGCTCTCTGCAGCTTAGTGAGACCCTGTTTCAAAATAAAGAATAAACAACAACAACAAAAAAAATAGGGCTGAGGATGTAGCTCGGAGGTAGAATGCCCCTGAGTTCAATCCCCAGTACTAAAAAAAAAAAAAAAAAATAGGACTGTGGATATAGCTTGGAAGTAAAACGCCTCTGCATTCAATCACCAGTACCACAGAAGCAACAACAAACCAACCAATATTTCATAACCAAGCGTCCCTTTTTCCATATTTCTTCCCAGTCCTCATCCTCGTACTCTTCTGTTATGTCACTGTAACCAGATGCCACTGTGCTAGATCGCATTTTCTAAAAATGGCTCCGATATTCCAGTCCTGCGTGGCCTTCCAAAAACTTGTCATCCTCCATCATAAGGCAGGATTCTGTTTCTTTCTCTTTCTTTTCTTTCTTTCTTTCCTCTCTCTCCCCCTCCCTCCCTCTTTCCTTCCTTCCCTTCCTCCCTCCCTCCCTCCTTTCTTTCTCCTTTCCTTTTTTTTTTTTTGCCATATGGGACTTTGTAACTCTCAGTGAACAGACATGGAAGTGACATTGCATAATTTCCAAGAGTGGGTCATATTTGGTCAATCTGACTGGTTCTCTCTTTGGAGACTTTGGCTCTTAGAACCCAGCCACCATGTTCAGAGGAAGCGCTGGCTACAGGTAATGTTCTGGCCCACAGAGCCAGCCAGGGGCGGGGCTGCCAGCCAGCATCGCTGCCAGACACGTGAGTGGGGGAGCCTCAGACCATCCCAACCCTAGCTGCCAGTGGGTCCAGATAAGCTGCACTGCTATAATCTGTCTGAATTTCTAATCCGTAAGAAAAGGTTGTTTCATGCCACTAAATTTTAGGGTAATTTCTTAGGCAGCCATAGAAGCTGGAACACATGTAGAGTTTTGTTTTACGACTTTTGCATTTATTAGCATGAACATTTTTCTCATGTTGTCTTATAGTCACCATAATTATGTTATTGACTGTGAAATATTTTGAGTTGATGTAGGATATCTTATTTAAATATGGTGCTATTCTTGGCTATTTTGACTGCTTCTCGTTTTTCACTATTTAAGTAATGATATAAAAAAGAAATTTGTGCATAGTGATGTTTCTTTTTTTTTTCTTCAAACAGCTTCAATGGGACAAATTCCCAGAAGCAGAATGACATTTGGGTCTGAACATTTTTATGGCACCCCAAATGTGCTATCAAATTACGTCTCAAGCAAAGTCACATCAATGGATTGTGCTATCAATCGTGGTGGGCAATTTTAGTATACAAAATCATCTCAAATTGGTTTTGAATTGAATTGCGGCATAAATAAATAACTGCATTCAAGAAAAACCTTTACTGTATTGTCATCTGCATTAGACAGCCTCATTAATTTTAACTTTGCTAATTCAATCAGGGGAAATTGTATTTTGTCATTGATTATGATTTGTATATCTTGAATGAGCACTGAAGTGGCTTTTCCATAGTTTGAAAATTGTGTTTACTCATATCTGAAGTATCTACACATATTTATTCAAGAATGTATTTATTAGAACTCTTTGATATCACTGTTTTTTGAAACTGAAAGTCATAATCAGTCAACTATGAAATTAAGTGACTCATGACTAGCATTAATGAAAAAATTAGGAGAGAGTAGAATAGAATAGAAATATCGCTGGGCGTGGTGGCTCACTCTTGTAATCCCAGTACTCGGGAGGCTGAGGCAGGAGGATCGCAGGTTTGCAGCCAGCCTCAGCAACTTAGTGAGGCCTTCCACAACTTAGTGAGAACCTGTTTCAAAATAAAGAATAAAAAATAGGGCTGGGGGGTGTAGCTCAGAGGTAGAATGCCCCTGGGTTCAACCCCCAGTACCGAAAAAATATATATATATATATATATATATATGTGCATATATATATATGTATATATATATATATCAGAGCTTTCTGCACATAGTTAAGTTTCTTTGTGTGCAAAATGCAAAACTTTTGTTTCAGTGTATGTACTGGCAGTGTGTGTAAAATGTTTTTCTTAGTGGAAATGCAACCAAAAATGTTTAAGAAGATCACCCGTATGCAGCATATTTTAACCCCTTTTTCATATCAATGTAGGCATTTCCCAAGTGCTACTTCCCTTTTTGTATCGAATTATCTTTCTTTTGTACCACTTCAATTTTTCATGTGGTCAGGCCCAGCAATCCTTTGTAATTTCTTATTTCCGTTGAAATTCATCTTGTTTCTACAAAGGTGATAAATGATCCATCCTATGTTTTGTCAACTCGATTCTTACTGAAGCATTCTCTGGACACCCCTGAACTTATAAAAATTCATGTCAGCTCAGCAAAATGCAAATGAAGAGCTCTGGAGCAAACACTATTATGCAGCGGGTAAATCTCGACTCCGTGATGATCCAGAGCACGTGGCCCTGTTCTGGCTTCCAGTTGTCAGCGTATGTGGCATCAGCAAAATGAGTTCTGGTGCAAATGCTGGATACGCAAATATTATAATAGTTACCCAAAGATAGCTCCAGAATGGTGAAGAAAATTGAAGAGGAAGTAACGCTGGAAAGTCCGGAACACATAGAAATACTCAGAACCTGTAAGACAGAGAGATGACTTTGGGGACAAAACTGTTATAGTGGAGACTACTAAAATGATAATGATAACAGTCATAATTATTGTTTCTTGTGTGTTTGCCAGGCTCATTTAGTCCTCACCACCATCTGTGAGATTTATCATTATTTCCATTTTACAGATGAGAAAACTGCTGAGCAAAAAGGCCAGAAGGTCATTCAGCAATAGGTGTCTGGAATTTTAACTTGGAGTCTCTGCTTTTTTTTTTTTTTTTTTTTTTTGCGGTACTGGGGATTGCACTCAGGGGCATTCTACGTCTGAGCTATACCCCCAGCCCTATTTTTTATTCTTTATTTTGAAACAGGGTCTCACTAAGTTGCGGAGGGCCTCACTAGGTAGCTGAGGCTGGCCATGAACCCAGATCCTCCGGTCTCAGCCTCCCAAATGCAGGGATTACAAGCGTGCGCCACCACGCCCGACTGGAGCCTCTGCTTTTTGTCACTGGTCCATGCTGACTCTCAGATGAGGGATGCAGCTGAGGGAAGAAAGTCACTGCTGGAGACAGAGTTACTTATACCCCTGGAGTCTTAAAGGGAGAGTTCAGTTGTTCTGTGGAACTTTCAGGGGTTCTTCTACTCTGGGGAATTTCTGAACTTAATTAGATGTAGTCGTCGAGAATAAAAGCAGCTTCTACTGAAATCGATCAATGTTTTGCATTCCATCTGATTTTCTCCTGGATTCCATTCAGATCATGAACATTTCTATTTCTAGCGTGACCTAGTTTTTCTGTGTGTGTGTGTGTGTGTGTGTGTGTGTGTGTGTGTGTGTTGCTGGAGTTGAACCCAGAGGCATTCTACCCAGGTGCATTTTATTTGGAAATAGGGTCTCACTAGGTTGCTGAGAGCCTTGCTAAGTTGCTGGCTTCAAACCTGCGATCCTGGGATTATAAGTGTGCGCCACCACGTACATTGAATTCAGGGGCATTCTACCTCTAAGCTATACCCCCAACCCTTTTTATTCTTTTGTTTTGAAACAGGGTCTTCCTAGTTGCTGAGAAGCTTGTTAAATTGCTGAGGCTGGTCTCAAATCTGCGATCCTCCTGTCTCAGCCTCCCAAGTACTGGGGTTACAGGTTGTATGCCACCCTGCCCTCCTGAAGCTGATGTACTTTATATTTTATTATCTCTCAATTTTAGGAAACAATTTAATCTTAGCAGCATCATATTTACAGATAGGATGGATTTTTTTTTTAATGTAGATTCTTGCAAGTTATACTTAATCGCTGGCATTTTCTTATCTACCCCTTCGGTGTTCAGACTAGATGCTAGTTGAGTGGGGTGGCTGTATGTCCCAGCTTACTCCTATTGTCCAATATAACTATCAGTGGTGCCACCTTTCATACTGAACAGTGTCCTGGCTGGGAAGATAAGCCACATGGTCAGTCTGTTTGGAGAACTGCAGTCCACCCCCTCAAGGTCACTGCTACATTACAAGAGCTGGGTGAGGCCCAAAGCTGGTACAGAACATAGAGCGCAGTTTTGTTATTTTTCATTCCAGGACCTTTTTAGCAAGCAGCAGAATCTTTTGGAGTCCTTCTAAGAACAGTGTTTTCAAGCGTCTAAAATCAAATGCACCAAATTACAAAGGAATTCCATCATTTTGAAAGATTGCCATCAAAATATTGAGAAAACAAATTTGTTATGGAGTAATAAATATGCTTTTATTAATGATTAAATAATGAGTCTAAATAATGAGATTAAATAATGAGTGACATGTTTAATAGCTACTGTAAAAACTCCAAAATAGTGATGAGCCTCAATAGCACTTTGAGGAATTTGTCACACTAAGAATGTGGCATAGAAATGGCCGTAGTTAATGACAAAGTGACAGGCAACATTTCTGCTGGTTGTTGACACGCAAAACTTGCCAAGTTCACAGACCTCTTGAATTCTTCACAGACCTCTCGTGGCCCCGGTTTCAGAACTGCCACACGAGGCCAGCAGGAGGAAGGCAAATTGCACAGAGATCCGAAAAAGAGAGACGAGTTGAAACCACAAATCCACGTTCTTGGTCTACTCTCAGAAAGTCCAGAGAGCTGGATGTGGTGGTGCACACCTGTAATCCCAGTGCTTGAGAGGCTGAGAAGAGGATTGCAGGTTTGAGGCCAGTCTCAACAACTTAGAGAGACCCTGATTCAGAAAATTAAAAAAAAAAAAAAAAAAAAAAAAAAAAAAAAAAAAAAAAAAAAAAAAAAGGACTGAGGGTATATCTCGGAGATAGAATGCCCATGGGTTCAATCCCCAGTACCATAAAAAAGAAAAGAAAAAGGCCAGTGAGTCCAGGACAGGTTGCTGGACCAAGGGAAAAGATGTTTTTGGAAAGCTAGAAAACCAAAGAAGGTAGAGGCGTATTTCCAACAAAGACCATCTTGCTCAGGGGCTGCAGGTGCAAGGCTTGTATAAGGATTTGAGAGAGGCATATTAGGTGGAATCCAGGGTAGTTATAACTTTCGGCAAACCTGCTTTTGGATGCACAGGCTGCTATTATTTGTAGATCACTGGAAGTTCTGGGTTCTGTAAATCTAAAGAATCACTGAGCCAGGGGTGGTGCACATGCCTGTAATCCCAGTACTTGGGAGGCGGAGACAGGAGGATTGCAAGTTTGAGGTCAGCCTCAACAATTTAGCAAGACCCTCAGCAATTTGGTGGGAACCTGTTTCAAAACAAAAAGTCAGGCATAGTGACACATGCCTGTAACCCTGGCACTTAGAAGGTTGAGACAGGAGGGTCACAGGTTCAAAATCAGCCTCAGCATCTTTGCAAGACTCAGAAACCTAGAGAGACTTTGTTTTGAAACAAAAATAAGGAAGGGCTGAGGGTGTATCTCAGAAATAGAATACCCCCAGGTTCAATCCCCAGTACCATAGGGAGGGGAAAAAAATAAGGAAAAGAAGGGTGGGACTAGCAGGCTTGAACCCAGACAAAGAGAAAATGTCTTATGACTCATGACATTTTAGTTCCTTTTTGCAGAAAGAGCTAACTGTGCAGTTAAGTTAGGATACAAAAAAAATCTTTTATCAGAGAATAGGGGAAAATAGCAAAAGGTAACTGTCCCCCTGAGAATAGAGGGTGGCAGTTGTTTCTGGAGAACAGGGAACAACAACAGAAAAGCAACTTTTGCCAGGCAAGATGGTGAAATGCAACTTTTCACAAAAAAACTGTTTTAACCTGTTAGGTGGCTTCAGTCTGCCGTGTTATCTCTAGCAAACTTAGTGGGAGGCTAATAACAGATTTCCCAGCTGCGTGACCTCCAAAATTAGTGATTTTTAAAAAATCAACTAAAAACAAGTGGAGCCAGAGAGTTTATTAGGTGTTCATTAGGTGTTCTCTCAGTAACTAAATGGTTGAGTCTAGTAATAGGAACAAGAAGTTGAGGGGAAAACAACACAGGCAGTTGCCAGGATGCGGATCTCTGGGAATACCAAGGCACTGTCAGGTTGTCAGATTCTGTCGATACAGGAGATATCCCATACATGGTACACCCTGTCCACAATACAGATTTCCACAGGGCCTCATTGATGGACACTGAAGTCTGACACAGCTGAGTTTGAACCTCATTCCTGCCGTTGACCTGCATATATGTATTTTCCACAAGTTACTTAAGTGCTCTATGCCAGTTATTTTTCTGCTTGGTGGAAGCAATGAAACCTCCCTCACAAACTCACCGTGAGGGTTAGAGATAGTGTATGTGAAGGCTTAGTACAGTGCCCGCTACATTCTAAGCCTTCTACCTGTAGCTCCAGCAGTAGTATTGACTTTGTTATTCTGAAAGTCCGCTTCTCCTCCAAGTTACCAAACATTACTAAAACACGAGTGTTCACCATGTGTGGCCAGCAGGGGGCAGCATACACCATACTGTAACTGGAGGAAAAGCAAGGGGAGTGGGGGAGTAGGGATGGAGCTGTGCTTCTGCTCTCACCGGCTGCCCCCTTGCTTGGCTTACATCCTTCAAAGGACATTCAGTCCTTGCTCTGGGGTTCATCCGACTCAGGTCACTGAGGAGCTGTGTGTTCTGATGAATCAGGCCAGCCCAGGAACCCATCCTATCCATACAGCACTTTAATCACGTAAGTGGAGAGAGCAGGTGCTGGGTCTGAGGAAGAAGTCTACTGCAGGTATCGGAGGACAGGCACTTCCTAATTTAACCTTCATGCATGTGACAGTTTACCTGCCTTCTGATTGGGAGAAATACACCTGTATTCCAGGCACTCCCAGGAGTACAAACCATCAGGGTTTATACAGGCTGTGTTAACTCAGGAACTCCCAATTTAAGAATTCTATTCTGTCCTCCCTCACCCCACCATGAAGCAGTCATTGCCGTATAGCTCCCTGTAAGGAATAATCCACAAAGGTTTTGAACTAGAGCTATGCATGCACACATAGAAGTCTCTTCTACTATAAAGCAGGAAGGTAAAAAGTTGCAGGCACCAAGTCTTATCATCCTATCCCATTTCTATCCTCCATGGACACCCAGGAGATGAGATACAATTTGGAAAACATTATGTTAAGTGAGATCAGTCAGTCACAAAGAGTTAAGAAGCATATGTTCTCCCTAATATGTGGATGCTAGGGAGAAGACGGGGCATAGGAGGGTCTCCAGATGAAAAGGAGTGATCCC